>JAADVL010000070.1:0-69804 GCA_023334995.1 Pythium sukuiense | reverse complement strand
TGGACCCACCATTCTGAATGTCACTCTTTTGGGTGAACACATGTGTAATATTTTGAAAAATGGCGGAGGCATGAAAGTAACCTCAATAGAGGAGCGTCGCCTTTGATATCACGTCGCTTACGATATCTAAAAGAGAGTATTTGTCGAAATCGATTACAAATCTGCCAGATTTATCTCCACAATTACATATATAACCCCTTATTATTGTATAAATCTTTCATATAACCCCGATAGAAGGCAAAACCACAATTCTGTGCGCGACTGATTTACGAGTTACGACAGCTTCACAAATCCGTTTGGCGCCGGTTTGTGCCACTTGAATGATGCGCGGTGGCGTGAAGAACTGTGCCATGAGTAGCAGACTCGAGATACAGACTAGTCTGATAACTTGGATGCGATTCGTGGTGCTCGCAGTGTACGTACTCAGGATGCCCAAGCGTTTATCCGCACTGTTGTACCGTTTCTCCCAGTTTGCCTCATCCAGATCCGCTAGTTGCCTAAATGTGTGACGGTCTGACCTGTTGGTAACACGGGGAGGCTACTCAGGTGTGTCTCCGTGCAATGGGCGTTGAGCACGATCGCATGACTCTTCTGTGTTGGATTGCAGACCTTGACGTAAAACAGTGGAACGTTTATCGAAATCTCAGTACATATGAACTTACCGTAACTGTTCGTAATTTACCAGCATATTTTACGCCACCCCCAAACTGCCCGGCGTTTCTGCCGCATCAGTTCCTAACCGTTATGCCTCGGTTCCCTTCAAACGTTGCGAGCGCCAACCGTAGCCTCCCGCCATATTGGGCGCCACACGCCAACTTCCCCTCCACGACGAGGCAAATGACGAAGGTGACGACGGTGTCCCCCCACGCCGCGGGCGCCGACAGCGACGAGATGGTGCTGCTGGTGATGCTACCGGCCGAGGACCAGGTCATGATCATCCAGGCCACGCGCAGCAAGACCGTCGCCGAGCTCGAGGAGTACATCGTAGCCGAGTACACGCGCGTGTTCCCCACGAAGGCGGCACTTCCACGCAACGTACGCATCCAGAAGTGCGTGCCCATGGCGCTGGTGCTGAACCGCCGCAAGCGCTCGCTGGACCAGTTCCAGGGCAAGCAGAAGGAGCCGCAGCACTGCTTCGTGGAGCTGTCCAAGACCGTGCAGGTGGGCAACGTGTTCACGCCGATGGAGCAGATTTACGTGGTCGCGAACGGCGCGAAGGACGCCGCGCCAGCGCCACAGAGCCAGCGCCAGCAGAGCAAGCCACTGGCGATCGCGAATGGCGCGACGGAGCCGCCGGCTGAGGGCAAGAAGAAGAAGAAGAACAAGAAGGCGGCGGCGGCGGAGGCGAACGCGAATGCGAATGTCAACGGAAACGCTGCTGCGGCCAAGCCAGCGCAGCAGCAGCAGCCAAAGGAGAAGAAGCAGGAACAGCCAAAGAAGCAGGAGCAGCCGAAGAAGCAGGAGCAGCCGAAGAAGCAGGAGGAGAAGAAGCAGGAACAGGCCCCAAAGGACGCCAAGAAGGAGCAGGCGAACGAGAAGCAGACGCCGGCGGTGCCAGTGGTGAAGCCGACGGCCCCTCCTGTGGTCGCAACCGCAAAGGAAGTGTCTGCGCCCGTCCCAACGGCAGAGGCGGCGACGGAGCCGGAGGTGCCTGTGCAGGCAAAGCGCGGTCGCAAGCCGAAGGCTGTCGTCGAGGCTCTTGCTGCTGCGGCCGCCGCGCTTGCCGCTTCTGAGGCTGAGGCCGCCGCGCCGTCGGAGCCGCCAGCGAAGAAGGCCAAGGTGGCTGCTCCAGCGAAGGCAACGGAGACGACCGAGGCTGCTGACAAGGCTGAGACGCCTGCCGTTGAGGCGCCAGTGAAGGCGAAGCGCGGCCGTAAGCCGAAGGCCGTTGTGGAGGCCGCTGAACCAGCCCCAGTGGCTGTCGCTGAGGCGCCAGCCAAGGGCCGCAAGAAGAAGCAGCCAGCGACTGAAGACGACGCCGAGCAGGATGCTCCTGCCGCGAAGCGCACGAAGACGGCTGCTGCTGAAGCCGCTGAGCCTGCCAAGCCTGCTGAAGCTGCTCCAGTGAAGCGCCTGACGATCCAGGAAACCGTGGCTGCCCTGCGCGAGCGTATCGCTGCTGAAAAGGCGGCTAGTGGATCGGACAACGGTGATGAAGCGAAGCCTGTTGAAGATGCGAACGCCAAGAAGCCAGTCAAGGTCGCCGTGCCAGCCAAGACCACAAAGGAGGCCAAGGCCAAGGAGGTAAAGGAGAAGGAAACCAAGGAGACCAAGACCAAGGTTGCGAAGGAAACCGCCAAGGAGGTACCAAAGGCTGACGAGACGCCGAAGGAGAAGCCAAGCAAGCGTTCATTCTCTGAGATTCTGGCGGCCACGCGCGCCCGTCTGGAAAGCGAGAAGAAGAAGCAGAGTGATGATGGCAGTGATTCGGAGACCACCGATAGCAGTGCTGCTGTGCCCGTGAAGCCCGTCGTCAAGCCTGCTGCCAAGCCTCCAATCGCCCCCAAGGTGACGAAGGCGGCTCCTGCGCCAGTCGAGACGAATGATAACACATCTAGCGACTCGGACTTCGAGGATAAGCCGAAGCCAAAGGCTGCACCAAAGAAGGTGACTCCTACGAAGAAAACCGCGCCAAAGGCCGCCGCGAACTCCAGCGACGACTCGACGGATGACGAAGGACTCGACTACTCGCAGAGCCTGCTCGCGGATCTGACTAAGAGCGGTACGTAAACCTCCAGCTTCGCCTGGGCCTGTCGACAAGCATGAGCGCTGACAAAATACCATTGTTCTCCAACTACAGACTCGTCCACGCCAAAGAAGTCGGCGTCCCACTTCTTGCCGAGCGCCACGATCTCCACCCCAACGGAGCAGCAGCCTCGCCCCCGTGGCCGCCCACGCAAGACGAAGGTGGTGCTGCCCACGGACGACGCTGACATTGCGCCTGAGAGCTCCCAAGACACCACGACCGATTTCTCCCAGGATCTTCTCTCCCAGAAGAGTGAGTGACCACTATTCACCCCGATCTTTCGTTGAAAGGCGAGGAGTTCTCACAGTTTCTCCTTTGTTCAGACCCTGAGTCCAACAGCGTGCTGGTGTCCTCGCTGTCGAAGAACCGCTTCTCCCTCGATAACATTCCAGTCGCCAAGCTGAAAAAGACATCCAAGAACCCGTTCGCTGCGTCTGCTCCAGCCACGGGCGAGACCGATCCATCTGTCCCCGTGAAGCGTGGTCGTGGTCGCCCACGCAAGATCAAGGAATAAATTGAGCACGGCCCTGTGTGGTCACCAGTAGACTCCCATCCTTGTGTAAATAATTTTGATCTGCGCGTTTTTCATTTTCCCCATTCAAACGCACGTGGTGTTGTTTGAGTTTATGGCATGATGCCGTTTGTGAGCTTCTGGAACACGTCGTACTGACGCGTTCGGTAGCTGTTGTGGCTGCGCCGCACGAGCCGGAGAACGTGTTTGATGACCTCGCTCTGGCTCGCTTTGATCTTGAACAGCGCCTTGGTCGAGTTGAGCACGTCGCGTGGGTTCTGCGATAGGAAGCACGGACACGACGACTCCTGGGCCATGATTGCGATCATGAGAAGGATTGTGTCGGCGTGTTGCTGTACGAACGGGAGAGACAGGTCAAGTCAGTTGATGAAATCAAACCACAGTAGCACCATGATGGCAGTATCCATACCTGCAGCGCGAGGAAGCCCTGGATCAGCAAGATCACGTACGCCTTGAAGTACTCGGACTGTGTACCACCCATCGCGTCGACCATCTCTGCCGTGAGCTTGAACGGCGCGGTTTCAAGACTGAATCGTCCGCCCGGGGCGATGCCGAGAATGAACCCGAAGTCAATGTGGACGACGTGGCCTTCGCTGTCGATCATGATGTTGCCGTTGTGTCGGTCCTTGATCTGCAAAAAGTAGCTCGCGAGCGAATACGCAGCCATGCTGCGCACGAAGTTGGCCATCGCAGTCTTGTACGGTTCTAACTCAGGCTCACCGTACGTCTTGATGAAGTGGTTTGCCAGAGTCGTGTAGCCTGGGCGCTTCTTGAGAGCATCGAGCGATGTAGCGTTCTTAACGTACTCGATCATACCGGTGGAGGCGGAGGTCGCGATGATACGGTATGGAAGCAGACGCAAGGGCAATTCAGCTGCTTGGAAGATGTCCTGAATCTGGCGGATGAGCTGAAGACACAGCACTTCCTGGCGAAGATCATCATTCGACTTGACGATGAACGCGACACAATCCCAGTCTTGAAGTTTGAGCTGTTGTAGGTGACGAGATGACTTGCGGAGTCGCTCTTTCTTCTCTTCGAAGCTCTCACCGAACGCAGATTCCACGGCTGTGATTCGCTTCTTCCTCTTTTCTCCGACATATTCGGCGACAGCGTCCAACTGCTCTTTCAGGACACGCAGGTTGTCTCTCAGTTGTTCCGCGTCTTCAGCTTTCTGGACTGAGAAGACCTGAGTCTCGATGACCGACTCAATCGACTCGAAGGCAGAGAGAGCCTTTTCAGGCTGGAGCTTGTCAAATGCCGAGTTGGCCACTTGAGATCCCGAGATGACCGACCGCTGTTCATCGTTGCCGCTGCCCAAGACGCTGCTCTCTCGAACTTGTGATGAACGTGCACTGGCATCAAGACCAACTCGAGGCGAGCCACTTGCAAATCGAGCGCCGACTGCATCTATGATATCACTTCGGTCGAAGTCCTGCTTGCGGCGAGGGCTGATAATTCGCGAAGGCATTGCTGAAGCAGCACGATTTGGAGGTTTTCGACTTTGCAGCGTTGGCGACGGGCTCGCGCACGGTGAGCCAAACATCGTTGTCGTCGGGGCCGCGGGTGACGAACTTGAGCGCTTCGTTCTGGGAGTGGACAGATCGGGAGACGGCTGAGCTGGGGATGAACCATTGAGCTGCGCTGTTGACATCGTCGACGATTCAGCTCGCAAACGATACCTGATTTCGGAGGTCGCAGTGAAGTCCATTGGTCGTTCCATGTCACCATCCACATGCTCTATCACGCCACTGCGAAGCAACTCCTCACCCAGCCACTGGGCGTGGTTCTCGTCCGTCACGATTTCGTTCATCGTCATCCACTCGATCACTTCCTGACCAGTGAACACACCACGCGCACTCGGGTTCTCCGCCAACATACTGATCTCAAGGTTCTGAGCCATCGACATGAGCTGATCCGTCGTGAAGCTCTCAACCTCGTTTCTCAACGACAAAGTGGACTTCGACTCGAAATCCTTGTCGTGACCTTCGCTAGCTGCACGCTTTCGACGACCGGAGATCTTCTCAACCTTGTCGTTGTAGGCAGCCATGAGAGTGTCGAGAGACTTGGAGGTCATGGTCATGAGCGAGCCCGAACGTCGTCTGGAGGAGTTGGACGTCTCACGGGACAAGGCGGGAGGCACCTGCATCTCATTTGGATGCGAGGCAACACGATCGCGACTCTCATCATCTTCTTCCTCATCGTCGTCGTAGTCATCATCCACATTCAGGATCATTTCTTCTCCCTCCTTCACCGTCGGATAGCTGCCGTTCATGCCTTTCGTGGACGTCTTTTCTGCCGCCTTGAAAGCCTCAGAGATACGATCGTCGCCATCAACATCGAGGGCATTTGGCGGGATAGCTTGCGCAATGGCACTACTTGTCGCCAGCTCGATCGCGTTTTTCGAGCGACGCACAGATCCAGTCGGGTCGCTGCCGTCCAGCACCGACTGGGTGCTTGCCTGTCTGTTTGAGAGGTAGTTACCGAACGGGTCAGCTTCGGTATCTCCTTCCTCCCCCTCTTCCAGGGACCCGTACGGACTTTCTGCACGCTGCAGCCATGGGTTCTGTCCGCTGAAGGAGCTCATCTTTTCGACTTCGAAGAAGACGAGCGTCGGTGCACGCGCACGAGTCGTGAACACGGTTCCTTCACTACGTGCGATTGTGATGAACCGCAGTAGCGCATCCTCGCACGAGCCAAGAGGACAGAACGCGTTCTCTGGCATCTGGATATTCGCGAGTTCTTCCTTGAGCGCTGGCTTACGCTGCTCGGGTGGAATCATGCGAAGTCGCTCGGTCATATCACACAGCTCACGAATGAACCGGACTTGCGTCTCGAACACAGTACGATTCTCCTTCACAACCTCGTCTATCAAGGTGTTGGGCAAATAATCGTCTCCCTCCAGGTACTGGGTCGGAAGCGCCAACACGCTGGTGGCCTGGCAGATTGGGCCGTATAAAGCTGACGAGTGTACGGGCCAACCGCTTCGAGAGAGAAGAACCTGGAGCCGGTCGAAAAGACACCGAATCATTGTCGTCTGGATCTCCAATGCGGGGATGTCGTCATCCGGTTCGAACTTCCAGTCACCGCGGAAGATTTGCATCTCCAAATTGACCATGAGCAGCTTGCACATACTCAGCTTGCGGTAGAGGTACTCAGGAATGTACAGCTCCGACTGGCCAAAGCCCCAGCCACAGGCGTCATCCACAGCCGCACGAGCGAGCCAGTACAGCGATGTCGCAAAGCGTACGTGGAGCTGCGCTGCATAGCTCACGACTCGAAACAGCATGGCCGACTTGGCGCTGTTGGCGATCCAGTCCATCGTGAGCCACATGTGGAAGATCTGCGGCAAGAAGAACTCGAAATCCGCCAAGTTGGAGGCTGAGAGCTCGAGCAGCTTGTCCACAGCGTACCTGTACGCCTCGTCCGATCCGTGGCGATGGAGGTGAAGTAGTTGAATCACGTCCGAGATACCGAACAGCCCGTCATTCACGAGTGCAAGTAACGCGTCGACTTCCTCTTGATCCGCTGGGGTCAGCTCACGTCGCTTGACCGGCTCAACCTGGGCGATACTCAGCCGCTGGACAAGCATACCAAGCCACGTGACAAAGCGCTGCACGCGGTAACACTTGGTACACAGTCGCACGGCGTCGTTCATCTGGTGCTGGCGTAGCAAAGCGAAGCGGTAGCTATGGTCGGAACACACCGAGCCTCCGCAGTTGCGACAGTGGTGCTGGCGCTTGCTCGTGCTGTCGAAGCGAGCGCCACATGTCGGATGCGTGCAGTTGGGCAGGTTCTTGAACTTGGGGTTCGGACCGGAGACCTTCTTGTCGGCAAACGCCATACCGCCGGGCGTGAGCTTCAGCAGCTCTGGGAAGGCGTCTTGCTCCTCAGCTGCCGCCTGCTTCCAGATGCGCATGGCCTCCGTCGTACCACGGATCGCCGAGTCAATGTAATCGATCCACGTCTTCTTGTCGTCCTCACTGTCGGCATCGGCGTTGAAGACCATGCCGTTCGTGAAATAGAGCTTGAACGAATTGCGGTACGTGTGTAGCAGCCCACGTCCATCCCACGGCTCCACGCGCTCGATCTCGCCTCCGAACACTGCGTGGACGAGCACATTCGAGGTCTCGCGGGACGAAAACCGGTAGAAGTTGACGCCCACGCAGCGGCAGTAGAAGCGCTTCATGCGGTGGTACGTCACGCCCTCGTCGCGCATGCTTAAGTACCCCTTCACTCCGAGTCCATCCTCCTCCACATGGAACGAAGCTGCTGACTCGCTGGGCGTCATGGAGCCGGAGGACGTCGGAGGTGTCGGCATGGGCGAGGCCGTCACGACCGAGAGGTCATTCGCGTGGGAAGAAGCCCCGGACGGCTCAGGAACACGGCGGGGTGAGCTGGAATCGTGTGAGTGGATGTCGTCCTCTCTGCCCCCAAGACTTCCGCCATTGGAGCCGTACGGCGGCTCGCCGCTGAGCCGAGAGGCGTCGGCGTCGGCGTGGGCGACGTCGTCTTGCATCCTCATGGGCGATGGAAATGGAGGATTGCGCGCGATCTACGGGGGCCACGAGAGCCGCAGATGCTGCGGTCGGATGCCGATGCTGTGAGCGTACGCACGTGAACGCTGCGAACGGACGTCGACGCGTGGGTACCCCTTCACGCGCGTCGTGCTTTCTCGCGACGCCACGCCACGCCCGTCGTCGTTGTTGTCGTGTGTCTGTCACGTTGCAGTGATGATGGGCAGCTCCCCCGCCAGACTGACTTGAAGTGCTCACGCTATTATAGGGTGACGTGAACCTTAAGCTAGGATGAAACTAGAACTAGGACGCTTAGATTCACCCATCGACATCGACATGCTGCTGCTGCGACACCTGGGCCGGCGACATCTCCAGTTCCCTGCGGTAGTCGATGATTCGAATATCATTTAACGCAGGAGGAGGATGGGCCCTTCTGCTCTCTCCAGCAGCAGCATCACTCTTTCCGCTGCAAATGGAACCTCCCGCTCGTGGGCTCCCTGTGCATACTCAGGCCGAGTGTAAAGCCAGTCGACTCGACTCGCATCTGCATTGAAGCCCCACTCCCGCAGTATAACTGTGGAGCCATCCGTCGCCGTCTGCACACCAGTCAACGACAAAGCCGGCCGACGCCAACGGGATTATCAGCAGAGCGCCTCCCACGCCCGTGGCTACACACACGACCAGTGAGTGCATCCATCTTCGTGTCCAGGGACTGCCGACAACAGAGGCGACCGTCTGACTGAATATCGAACGAATTGCGTCCATCCCTACTCCAGCGATTCGACTGGCGCTGTACGCAACGCAGTTCTGCTTCGAGGGTTCCACGCTCTCGCTCGCTACATACCGGTACTCAACCCTCGGCTGGGCTGCAGATCCCAACGGAGCGCTTGGGCTTGGGCCGTAGAGAAGAAGAAGACGAAGACTCGCAAGTAGAATAAAGAAAGATGACGGCGGTCAAGACGCGCCCAGCCTCGCGCAAGGAGAAGCGCCGTCGCATGAAGCAGATGGAGGGGCTGCTGCTCGTGTCGCGCACGGACACGACGCCGACGCCCGACGGCGACAAGCCGCGTGTGGTCAAGCCGAAGAAAGTGCACGTGATGCTGCAGCCACAGCAGCTCATGCTCGCGTACTCGGCGCAGGAAGACCAGGAGATGAAGGAGCTGCTCGGACGAGTGGATCTGCAGGGTGCGCAGCTCGAGCAAACGCCCGACGGCTTTGTGATCCACGGCGACGCGCCGGGCAAGAAGTTCAAGCTCCACGACAACGACAAGGCCACGATCGACGCGTGGTTCCTGGCCGTGTACACTGCTATTACGGAGTACACGCGCACGCCCATTGAGGCCTCTCGCGCGGATATGGGCTCGTGGATGTTCTCAGGGGTTCTGAGCGCGAGCCACCGAGACGAGTCGACGGACGCGGTCGAGTACGAGCTGGCCTGCCAGCTCGTGATCCCGTCGCGTGGTCTGGACGAGCCCAGCATCCGCTGGAAGGTGTGGCGCACGGCCCACCAGATCCAAGCCTTTGACGAGTACGTTGATCTCCTGCCTGAGTGAGTGAGAGAGATCCTTACTGATAATTTCTCTGTGTTGTAGTGAGCTGCGTCGTATCCCGTCAGCTGCGTCACTGTTGCGTGACGTCGTGTTCCCTCGTGACCGCAAACGCGACTCGCTGTTCGGCGGCCTTCGTCGCAAGTCCGTGTTGGAGCTCAAGGAGCAGCAGCTCGCGATCTACATCGGTCGCGTCTTCAGCGTACGGCAGCTATCAGCCGACCCAGGGGCAAGTGTCGCCATTCGGCGGTTCCTGCGGTTCGACTCGTTCTTCGAGCTTTCGGTAAGATGCCTGTGTGTAGCTACTCCATGCATGGAATGCTGACGCTGTGCTTTGCAAAATGCAGTGTGAGCGACCAGTTGAAAACAACGTCACCACCGCTGATGTGCAAGATGCGCCGGAAGAAGTAGAGTCGGCTGAGTTTGTGGCGCCAGCGGACCCAGCAGCGGATCTGTTCAGTGGTAACAACAACCAGAGCTACGAGACGAATCAACGAGACAGCGAACCAGCAGCAGTGATGGAAGCACCGATTCTATTCACGCAGCCTCGACTCTCGCGAGCTGCAAGCGTCCATTTTGAAGACACTTTCGATGAAATCTCGACGATTGAGCCTGAGACGGATCCTGTTGCAGCCAAGAAGCTCCACAAGCAGGTGATTCGTACGGTGAAGGACTACTTTGCCGGCGAAGAAGACCGCGTGCGTGATTTCCAGGACCAAACCAAGGATTTCGGGCGCGGTATGACCGAAGCGAAGGAGTACTGCGCGTTCTTGTACGGCGCACTGGGATCGAAGCTGTGCTGTGAGCTGATCCCGATGATGGCTCGACTTCTGCCGGACGAGGACAAACGCCAGGCGCTGCTGGAAGCCCGTACGCTGATCATCCGCAAGGCTCTGCGACGCAACCGCAGAAGGTCGAAGCAGTTCTCCGAGAGCGTCGTGATGCAAGAGCAGCAGAAGCAGTACCGCCAAGCCAACGAGCAGCAGGAATGGGTGTCGGCCCCTCCTGCTCGAACGCGACCGAAGTCCGACAGTTTGTCTGTGCTAATGTCACAATCGTCACTGGGTGGTGGCTCTTATGGGCTCCAGCGTAGCTCATTTGCCGAGCCACGTCGAGTGTCGATGGTCGAAGAGGGCTCATCGTCCCAGCGAGGCAGTTTCGTGGGCTTTGATGACGGTAGCCGACGAAGTCTTCCGGATGCTCGACGTAAGCTGGAATCACGCCAGTCGCTCAGCATGTTTGGGGAGGCGATCCAGGACAACACCATCGAAGAAGAGAACTCGCTGCGTGAATCCGAAGATGGAAGCGAGGGCCCACAGAACGAAGCTGTCGACCGTCAAAACGAGAAGCGACTGGAGGCCCCGAGCCCTGAAATGAAGTCGCTGCCGCCTGTGTTCCGCCGAGTCAACTCAAACTCGTGGTTGCAACAGCCACGCAGTGCCTCCAACAACAACCAGCCCGCGTACGGCCACCGAGCGTCAATCACGCACGAGACATCACGTTCCCTTACGCGGGAGCCGTCAAGCGGCTCGCTCACATACAATGACAACATCGAGGTTGTAGAGCAGCCACCGGCCGACGACGTCGAGGAGAATCCCGTGCTGGCGCGTCTTCGCAAGCAAGGTGCCGTTAATTTTATGCTACGATAATTGTACTCCATTTTGAATTTGAAAATCTTGAAGCGATGTTGGTTTCCGGGCATCCTGCAACTCTCAAAAATAGCCAAGTTCGCGAACGCGGAGATCAAGATCAAAGACGCACGTGCTGAGGCAAGACGACAGGCAATTGAGCTGGAGAGATGGCGGCTGTCTCAAGTGAAGAGCTCCAGGCAGCATGGCAAAAAGTCAAGAAGATGGCAACACTGCCCGAGGTATGGTACCCTCTTGGGGACTGTTTCATCCGGCTAGGAAACAAAAGATAGATGTATGTATGCACAGGCTCCGAGCCCAAAGCTGCCCACGTTCACAAACCGCACGCCAGTGAAGACGCGCTTGCTCGGCATCCAGCATTACCTCAATGCTCTCGAGTACAACTACACGGGCACATTGTACTTTGACGTCAACAAGAATCGTAGTTTCAAGTCGATTGTCAACACCGCGAAGGAGATCGTTAGCGACATGCTGCCTATCCAGTGTCTGGAGGCAGTGTTTGTTGCCGGATACCTCACGGCAAACCTCCCGGAAGTCGAGCGATTCCCGATCAGTTTCAAGTCCGAGTGTGGCAGCTCTGTGCACCGCCATATCGTCCTGGCGGTGCGTCATCAGCAGAACAAGTGGGGCGCACTTGGGCTCAGTCGCAGCGAGAAGCTCATGTACAAGGAGCTGCGCTTCAACTCACTGAGCGAACTCATCCAGGACTTCAGCCACGGGTTCCATAGTGTGTGCCACACGGTCACGAAGATCTACATCGGCTTCCCTTTCCCGCACGATATCCACTCGTCCGAAAAGGTCGAGTGGCGCGTCCTCAATCTTCCTTTCGAGCAGGATCGCTGGAGCGACGTAACCTCGCATGTCGATGCATTCGCGAAAGAAGCACTGGACATACTTGCATTTAAGCGAGCGAAAGGCGCATTACCGGACTCGTTCCCGACCAAGTATGCCCTGCATACGCCTGAGAAGGAGCCTGGAAAGAAGTCGCCGGAGAAGCGCTCGCTGCTAAACGGCGGGTCATTCGAGTTCCCAGTCGCACCTGGGGAGGAGTACGGGGGCGACACATCACCTCCACCAGCAGCGGTCAAGTCTGAGAGTCCGGAGAACGATGGCAGCGCCAAGAAGCCTGCGATTCCCATTCTCGTGGCGCCAGAACAGCTCGTGTTTAAGCGAGCGCTGGCTGTAAGTATTTCAATGCCTCGAGCATGGAAGGATGCAGAGTGAACTGACCGTTGGATATGGGTACTGTGCAGAACCAAGAGCAAGTGTTGCCTTCAAACATTTTCCTACAGAACACGACGACCTCGCCCTTCACAATCGAAGTCGAGGAGCCCACAGGACAACTCGAGATCGTCACAAAACCGACACAGCCAGCGATCGTCACTTCCGAACAGGCGGCCAACAAACCCACCACTAGCTCCACCTTCCGCGTATCTGCGGTGGGCTTCACACACTTCCCGACGGAGCCGCTGCAAGGATATACACTAACGCTCGGTGTCGTGTTGTACTGTGGATCGTAGAAAGGCATGATTGTCATCGCAATCAAGTGCAAGCCTCGTTCGAAAGATCCTGAGCCTGCAGCACCGCCCACAGTCACGAACGAGCCGCCTCGAAAGAAAAGTGTAGAGCTCAAGCGGACCAGAACGCCCCGTGGAAGCGTTGCATCACCCCAGAAATCAGAAACGAAGCTCGCCACCCCAGTAGATCCTCCCAAGCAAGTGGTGTATTTCCGCTGCACGCGGGTTGTGCGAAGCACAGAGGATCAAACCAACGAACAGGAATGCACCGAGACCTTCCTGTGTGAGCTACCATTCAGCATTACCTCGTGAGCTGTACTGCGGAAACTAAGCGAAACAGCCCAATAGATTCCGTGTCGTTGTTGCTTCGCTTGACTCGTTATTCTACGAGCAGTAGAGGAAGGCAGGCGAGCGCGATGCTGCCGTCGCCAGACACATCCTCACACACAATGTGGTAGCTTCCTAGCAGTGAGGTGGATGGCATCGCTAGCTTCTCGAACAGCACAAAGCCTCGCGAGTTGGTTCCTTCAACGTCGCTGAGCCTTTCCTCTTCCACCACGGGGGTCTCAAGAGCTACCACGTCTGGTTCCGCTTCCACTGGGGGCTGGCTTTCAACGGGCGGCAATGCAGGCTCGGTTGCTGCTACGAAGAACCACTGAGCTGGAGATGGTGGGCTTTCACTTGCCTCTTCATCTTGTGGAGAACGAGCCACAGGAGCAGGCACAGGGCCTTCGAAGACGCGGAGTCGAACTCGTCGGTGTGATTCCCCCTCGACAACGCTCATCTCATTCTGTTGAGATTCGTGGATACTGGCAATAGCCACACAAGGAAGCGCGAATCCCGTCTTCTTGTCGAGCGTGACAACTGCGGGTGCATCTTGGTACTCAACTTGCAAAGCCTCAGTCTCCTTGGTGTCTGCGTGGTCGGTGGCTTGTGGTTGTAGAAAAACGATTTTGAAACCCAGCTTTGTCGTCGGTGCTAAGGGCGAGTCGTTCGTCCAGACGCCATCATACTCGACTTCTGTGATACTCCCATCAGGAGCGTGCAGTCGCCCGATGCCATTGCCACAGCGCTGTCCGTTGAACCACTCGCCTTCATATAGCTTCGTACCCTTAGGATCTTTCAACACACCACGGCCACAGATCTTGCCTTCAACCCAGTCGCCATCGTAGATGCTACCGTCTTTCGCGAATTTGATGCGTCCATTGCCGTGTTGCTTGTGCTTGTGAAAGTCACCACGGTACACGTCTCCATTGACCAGACGCAGCTCTCCCAGCCCACTACGCTGGTTGCCCGCCCAGTGGCCTTCGTACACCTCGCCACTGGAAGTGATGTGGACGCCCTCACCGTGGCGCTCTCCTCGTTGGAACTGGCCATTGTACGTCGACCCATCGGACCACCGCCGCAAGCCGATGCCATCGATCTCCCCGTTCACGAACTCACCTTCGTGCGAGCCTCCGTCGCTCAGAAGGAAGGTCCCGCGGCCATGCATCTTGCCTCGCTTCCAGTCGCCTTCGTATCGAAAGCTGCCACCGAGGAACGTGTAGACGCCATGGCCGTCACGTAAACGCTCACGATACTCCCCAATATACGCCTACAGATGCCCAGAGATTAATATGAGCGAGATCACCCAGCAAAAGCTTGGGGATACGCCACTCACCATGCTGCCAAACTGCAAATCTTGTGAACTGGAGTGGTGTCTCTTCGCGAGTCCCTATTTCAGTCAGACCTTTCAGAGCCACCGGAACCACAGCCACTTCAAGTGCATCATCTACTGCGCGTCTATTCTATCCAATACATTCCAGTACAAGTCTTTCGCCTTGCTTCGCTGCACCAGTACAAGTCTCTTCCCCTTGTCTACTCGGTGAAGTGTTCCATGGCCTTCTCAAACACAACGGCCATCGCCGCAAAGCCCGCTGCACCCTTGGCCGTCTGCTTCATCAAAACTGCCCATTGCACCACAAAACTGATCAGTAAATGACACGCTAATCATCAATTTTGACTAAGAAATACGCACTCTGCGGTCCCATTTGCCGTGCCGACCATGCCGACAGCATGCCGCCAGCCACGCCGCCTGCGATCATCGGGTTGAAGACGTCGTGGGCCGCACGCTCTCGCTCGATCACGCACTCAAGACCGGCAAACACAAAGCCCACGAGCGCAAAGTCCTATAGAACTCATACACAGCGTCCTACAGCGTTAGTGAATGCAAATCAACACCACCGCGTCAACAGAGGAAGACATCCGCACCTTGGCGAAATAGACGCTTCGCGAGGACATCGAGTGGAACGACTTACGGAAGCCGTGCGAGAGCTGCAATCCCACCACACACAGCATCACGATTGTCATCAGCGTAGGGCTCTACCAATCGCCTAAACGCATCGTAAAATCCCCATTTACCTGTTCGCGCATGGTCTCACCAACTATCTCACCGTGGGCGCCCTCGAACGTGCCCAGGAACGTGCCCAGGCCGACGCCCATGCCCACGCCGGCCACGGACGCGACCACCGACTTCTTGAGACAGTCCTCCCGCGACTCGTTCACGAACTTGACGATGCGCAGCATCGCCAACTCGGCCACAGTTGGCGGCTCCATTCTCGCCTTTCTTGCTTTGCGTAGATGGCCACAAGCATTGAGCTCATGTTGCCACAGTTCTTAACTGCAATGAAACATCATGAATTAACACAGTTATAAAATTGTGTTTCTGTCATGCACTGACCGCCTTGACTATTGGAGCCACCAGCGAGAATGCGGATCCGACTGCGCGCGCCCGACGAGAACGAGCCCGCGGCGGCCACGCCCCAGCCGCCCGCACGCGCAGCGTCGCGTCCGTCGTCCACGCAGGCTTCGCCGCGCACGCCCTCGCGTATGCCGCCGCAGCTGGACGTGCGCTCGCCCGACTACATCGAGCAGCGCCTGGAGAACCTCAAGCGCAAGCCCAACTGGCTGTCGTATCTCGACCAGTACGTGAAGGACCATCCAGAGGACGACGACGAGGAAGGGGGAGAAGGAGACATCAGCCACAGGCAGGACGCTTTAGAGGTCGAGAAAGACGCGGAGGTGCGATGGAGATGCGTTGCGTTGCGGTGGCGTGACGAAGGAATGAAGATGAGGACAGGCGGCTCACGGACACGATGGTGATTGTGTTTATTACAGGAGGATGAGGATGAGGAAGCACAGGATGACGACGACCGACCCGGGTTTCTCAAGTCGCTGGTGTTTGCGGTGGGCGTCGTGGCGCTCACGCCCGTGTGGATCATCTCGTTCCCGTTGCTGCGGGACAAGGGCCCTGAGTACGTTTTGGGAGGCTGCAAACCTCTGCTTCTGACTGGTTGACTGATTGTGGCCTTCTATCCGCGTGTAGATTCTGGCCGCTGGGTAGCTCGTCGCTGTGGGACCTGTACAAGCGCTCGTTGACGCTGATCGCGTTCGTGGTGCTTGGGATCGAGTTGCTCTCCTACATTGTGTGCCGGGAGCTGCCCGAGTGGAGTCGCTATACGTGGTTCGTACTGCAAGTGGAATTAGAAGACATACTCGAGGCCACAACGTCGTGCCGTGCGGCGGTCTCGCAGGGCAATGAAGTGCTGATCCGTGAGCTGTGCGCGCCCATTGTGATCGACGTTATTGTGCTCCAGCTCACGCTGTGGGTGACGCTGCAGACCCACAGACGATGGGGACGTGCATTGCTCGTCGCCTTAGCTGCGCTGGTGTACTTGGATGTGCCTGGCAAAGTCAACATGGAGCTTCAGCCACTTCCGCAGATTACTGGAATTGACCAACCGTACGCTCTGCTGGACGAGGAGATCCTGGTACGTTTTCTTGTGTTTGTACTGTTGTCTCTATGTTCAAATACTCATGGATGTTCTTCTTGTAGGTGGCTTTTGATGGCAAAAACTTGCAGCCTGGAGGCACGATTGCATGGGTTTCTTACTGGGGTTGTGCCAGTACGGCCCCCGTGGCCTCTTGCGAGCTTCAATTCCCCGCACTGTTTGCCATGGGGTACGCTGCGGTGACCTTTTCGGCGATCGACCACTTTATTCCTTGCTACCGGAATCCCCCGAACCCACTGAAGGCCGAAGACTTTCGCTGCTTCGAGCACATCCGCCTTCCTGTCAAAGACAAGCAGAGCATCCCAGGGTGGTCCAAAGCGAACCCAACGGCAGCTCCAAAGGCGAAGGCTCGTGCAAGTGAGCACCGTCAAGAAGAGTTCACGCATGCTCAAAAGAAGACGGATGGAAAGCGGAAGGGAAGTCGGTCGAAGAAGACTCCTGTGCGAAATGTAGCTGTAGATGCATCGACTGGGGAGACTGCAAAGGAGAGATGAGAGAGCACAACTCTCTGCTTCCAGATTCAGCATATATACGTATTCCTTGTGAGTCTGCACAAAACTACACTACTCCAAAATGGCGAGCAATCTCAACGACCGAAGCCACTACTCAGATTAGACGATAGAGTCGTTGGCTGCGCCGGCGTCCGCTCCGACGAGGGCTTCGCGGATGGCCTCCGCCAGCCGTGTGAGCTTGGTGGTCTCGCCGTCGGCTGCCTGGGCGGCCAGCTCGAGCTGCTTCTCGTGGAAAAGGCGCTGCTGCGCCATCATCTTCTCCTGCTGAGCCAGCTCCTTCTCCCGTAGCTCGACTTCCTTCTTGAACTTGGCCTTCTCAAACTCGAGACGCTCGCGGTCGATCGAGAGCTGCTCGATGAGATGCTTCTCGTAGTCGAAATGGCTACGAGCACCTGCTGCCACCAATCGATTATTCCTTTTCCGTAAGTACGGTAACTCCTCCACGTCTGAGATGCCAAGCTTACCGCTGTAGACCTACGTAGGCATCGTAGACGCCGCCATGATAAACACACAGGCAAGGTTAAATCAACAGTGAGTACACCATCTCACCCAGCCAACAGAGTGACTACTCACCATCGCCGTGGAAAAGTGGTGGCCTGTCGCGCCAGTCGTGGTCGTCGTAGACGCTCCGTTCGCCGAGCTTGAGCCGTGATGGGCGTCGCCGAGATTGCCCGCGAGCGCGTGCGCTTGGGCTTGCGCGTAGGCGATGTCCGAGTCCGTGTGGAGTCCGCTTCCACCGAGCACGACGTCATCAATCGGGAGTCCGTCGTACTGGAAGTCGCCGTGCATCTGCAAGTACCGCGAGCGGATCGACTCCTGCTTGGGCAGCATCTCGTACTCGGCCCAGCGACGCGGGTGCGCGCCGAGCAAGTGGCTGCGGATGTTATCCACGCGGAAGGCGCGGAAGAACTTGGTCGTGGTCAGCGATCGACGACGACGCTTCTTCGTGTCATTCCCAGCGTCCACGTCCTGCTGCAGCAGCTGCTCGTACTTGCCTTCGCGGCCAAAGGCCTTGCAGAAGCCGCACATGGCGAGCGTCACGTCGCCGTTCACCGAGTCGCGCTCGATGGCCAGCAGCCCAAACTCCATCTCGTACTTGGGCTGCCAGTTGTGGCGGCGCGAGCGCTGCTGCTGCTGCTTGCCGCCGCGCTTGCCGTCCTTGAGGTCGTCCTTGTCCACGCCGTAGTCGCCCGTGTCGTCGTCGTCTTCGTCGTAGTCGTCGCCGCCGTCCATCTCGCCGGCCGTGCGCTTGCGGCGGCTGTCCGAGTCGCTCGTGTCCAGTGGCAGCGACGTCGACTCCATAAGCGACTCAGCGGGCACGGCGACGTCCACTACGGCGGCGTGCGGGTCGTGCGGGCGGGCCATCATCGTGGTTGAGAAAAGGGATCAGCTTGCTTGAAGCGGCGGTCGATTTTTTCAAACTGAGGGAGCTCCTGATCATGTGGAGCGCACCTCATTTGAGGCGACGAGACAAAGAGGCCTAGAATGGCGTGGTGTTCAAGGACCACCTTATACTAGGGCAATGCCTAATTTAAGGGACATTTTTGGGATTCCATTTCGAATGAGATTAGGAACTTTGGCGTCGAAGAGTTCCTTCGATCAGAGCGATGCGGCGATGGATCTTCGGAGTGCTGCTGGCGCTGCTGCTGCTCACGGGCGCGGGCGTGTATGTGTACGACCAGCTCGCGAATGACTTCTCTTCGCTCAACCACTACGAGGTGCGCTTTTTCCGCCTTGAATTAGTCCACTAGAAGCCTAATCAGGACTCCCGCCTTTCTCACTCTTCCCATCTTCAGGCCCTGGGCGTCCCGCCGACCGCGTCGACGCTGGAGATCAAGCGCGCCTTCCGTGAGCTGTCCCTACGGTATCACCCTGACAAGGCTTCGTCGGAGCTCAACACACGGCGCTTCCACCGTATCTCTGACGCGGCTCAGGTGCTATCCAATGAAGAGACCCGGCACGCCTACGACCTGCAGCTTGCGGATGAGCAGCGACTGCGCGCCTACCAGCGAGACGCCGCGTGGAAAAGCCTGCGGATCCTACCACCGTCGAAGAATATCGCGGGCATTGTCTCGTTCTATCTGACCGAGTTTCCGTGGCATATCGTGAGTCTGGTCATGCAGCTTCTTGATCTCCACAACTTCATGGCCATGCTCGTGGTGCTGGGTGGAGCCATCTTCGTATTTGATCTCGTGGCTCGCATTCTTGGCGGGGTTTTCGGGCTCTTCCGACCGTCAGAATACGTTGCAGTGCCTACGAAGCTCAAGGACGAGTCGCTTCGCGCTGCCCGAGCACGCCAGCAGCAGATACTGGAGCAGCAGTCGGCCGTGGCCCAGGCCGAGCTGCGTCAGCGTCGATTAGAAAGCCGCCTTGCGAGTGCCGCGAAGCTCAATGGAACATCACAATAGACACTGTGTGATTGTATCATCGTCGTCGACTTGCAGCCGCAGCTTACATCGTCCCTTGGTGATGAAGACTTCGTGTTTGGACTTGAACTCGACGATCTCCCAGCCTTCGACCAGCAGAGCTGTTAGCGACCAGCCATAGAAGCGAGAAAAGCCCAACAAGCCGTGGTGGTTCACGGGCAGGTGCTCTTTCTGGAGCTGCTTGATCACCACATTGTGCGCCTTGATCAGCACGGGCGAGTGATGAGATGGAGCTCCTATCCCCCCGACAGACGGCGACTTGGTTGGTGAAATCTTCAGACTCCGGCGTTGCAGATAGATCGGAACCCATGCACATGCCATTCCCAGAGCCATGCACACGACACACGTCACGACAAGCTTGGAGATTTCGTAGTTGGCGTCGCGAGTGAGATCGGGAGTCACGAGGCGCACGCAAAAGACGAGCCCAAGTATCGCGGCTCGAGGTCGGTAGTTGGTGAGCCACCGATTGAGCTCGTGGAGCTCTATGCTCTGGTTGACGACGTCAAAGCCAAGCCGGATGAACCACGTCGTGCTGAGAGTGACGATAAACTCGCGGACGAGCTTGGGGTAATGCACAGCTGCGCTCTGCTCCATGAAGTCGGGATCGTGAGGCAAGTGGTATGCGATCAGTATCGGCACGGCGCTGAGTGTCATCAGCAGGACTTGAGGTAGCGTGAGAACGCCGATGCTCTGGAAGTTAAGCTGCGCGGCGACCCAGAAGCTGATACACTGAAACTGCGTGTGTGTGTACGCGACCACAAAGCGCCGTAGGAACTGGGCTGCAACGACCAGAGCGATACAGTTGAGCACCCAGCTGATGGACCAGTTACTCCAGATCATGTAACGCAGCCCCTCAGAGTCGTAGGTCGTGCGGCTACGCGTGAGGCTGTTGGGCTCCACCCAGCAGCGCACACTTTTGTTCAGGTATCGGAGCTCGAGCGTGTGGTAGCACACGGTGGCGTCGCGATATGTCTGAACGATGGCCTCAGGCGGGGTCGACGCCGGCCAGAACTTGAGCATGCCGGCCGTCAACGCCGTGGACTTCCACAACACAGGAGAGCCGACAAAGCCGATCGTATTTGGGGCACTGGGTGAGCCCCTAATCTACATCAGCGCATTGTAAAAGCATGAGGAAACACAACCAAAACACCAGGGCGAGGGGCTTGGACGCACCATTTCCTTGGGTATGCGGACCATTTCAACGCCTTGTGCTGCCATCTCCTCGCTCATTTTCACATACAGCTTGGCATGGCCATTCACAGCGCGCTTAGCGAAAGCTTCGACACTCGGGTAAAACTTGGCCGTGATTTTCTCAATCGTGTTGGTCTCCGCTGACACGTTGTTTGTTTTGAAGCCGATGCGGCACTGGCCCGTGTCTGGGAAGTGAACGAGTCCGTACTCCGTCGTAACGAGCAGTGGGAAGGACGCATTGTACTCTGTGAGTATCATCTCAATCGCTCGATTCGGCCCAAAGTTCTCCAGCAGCGCCTGCATGAGAGGCAAGACCACCCACGCGCTCCCATCGTCCTTACCTGCGCCAATACATGAAAAAGCAACAGTGAGAGACCCCCCAGCATGCAAATCGGGCTCACAGAACGTACGATGTGTCGTCGTGCTGCCGTATGCGAAGGAGTACCGAGCCCCGTCCATGGTCTCACCTACCAACTCGAATTTCTTGATGTTGCTGACGAACCACGGCCTCGCGCCACCGTTTACGTTGCCCATGTACAACAAATAGGACGGCTGAGCAGATGCGGAGAGCATCGTGAGCCACACGATCTTGGCCAATGTTTTGAAAAAAGCGCGGTGGCAGCGGGTGATTGAGTTGTCATCGAGTACGACCCCAAGCGACTCGATATCAATCAACTCAGCCAGTGCTTGAAACGGAGCCTCGCTGCTTTGCTCAAGGCGTTGAAACCAAGCCGCAAACTTTGCTTCGTCGTCCCACCACGTGTCTGGCCGTGGGTCTGTGAGCCGTCGCGGGATCTCTGCGAGCTTGAACACACCCATCGTGTTCCCCCACCAATCGCCTTTGAACGTATTCATCCCGGACATCGCGCCACCAAGCAAGCTGAACTTGATTGAATCGTACAACTGCGACGTGGCTGAGTCTTTCACGACGCGCTGCTCGGATCGGCTGTAAAACTCTGGATATAACGCCATGAAGAGCAGCATTCGAAGGTTGGAACCAATCGCCTCCAAGTTTTGCAGCTTCTTGTCGAGTTTGAAGCGCGTAGTCGATCTCGTGATCGAGGTCAGCGAAATGCTCGTAAAGATCTTGGTTTGAGTCTGATTCACTTTAGCGTTGGCGCGTGCACCTGACGTGACGGATACGCTCTTCGAGAGCACTGGTCTTAGAAGCTCTTGAATACGGTCCCGTGGGATGCTGAGCCGACTATCAGCGGAAGCTCCGTACGGTGACGCCGATATGTCTATGAGGGCGCTCTCAACGATATCCAGCACGAACGCCTTGACGTAGAACGCCAGTGTAATGATTTCGCTGTTGAAGCACGACTCGAGCGTCGTCGTGGTGAGGTCTTCTGTGCGAAGACTGTAGGACGCGATCGCAGCCTTCTCGGTCATGAGCGGGATGCCATCGCGATACAAGTTGGAGAATCCGTTCGTGAGCGCGACGGATGGAGAAGCCTGGAAGTGGAGCGCGTCCAGCGTGCGGTTCCAGCTGCGCGTGGCAAACAGAGTTGCCATCGTCGTGTGGAACTCCGTCACGATTTGCATGAGCGTGATGCTGTTGCCGAGACCCGACTCCGATCGTGAAGCGTTCAGAGAGACTGGCACGTACGTTCGTTGCTCGCCCGCGACTGGGAAATCGTAGCACACGTACTCGGTGCTGTTTTGGAAGCACCTTGTGCCATCCAAGACGGCGTTTTCTTCTGCACAGGACACTGTGAGAAGCCATTCGTTTGAGCCGTTCGTGGGTTGGATCCAAACGCCGACCGCGTCTTTCGGGAGCTCAGCGCTTGTATGCACGAACTGTCGGGGCCGTGGCGTGAAGAGTCCAGCGGGGAACTCACTCGCTTGCATGATCAGCGAGTAATACAGTGCCATCGTCTGGAACTGCTGCGTGCTGAGTAAGTGGTGGATCGAGTCGATATCAAACGAGCCGGACGCCTCGAGCTGTTCGCGAATGGCGTCGTTTCCAACGACGACATCGACAACGTTTCGTAGTATCATAACGAGATTGTTGCCTGAGATTTGATTGCTGGACGCTTGACGGACGTCGTCGTCCCAGACGTAGCTACTCGTATCCGTTTGGGTCGCATCGACGCGCAGCGTCGGGTTCTGGATCATCACCACATTTTTGATCGGGATCACAAACGACCAGAACACATAGAGGCAGATGACGGCAATACCACCTCGCCGGCTCCATGGCGGGATCGTTCTACGCACGGCACGCCCAAGCGAAGGCGATCGGAATGTACTCGCCTTCCGCAACGGGTCTCCCTGTAGAGAGATGTCCTGGCTATTGAGCACGAGTTTTTCGGTCGCTCCTGGTGGCTGCTCCATGTGTGGATCCAAGAAGATACTGGTGTCGAGTAGCCTTGGAGAGGGTATTCGTCGCGTGAGCGCATCAGGCCAGACAAAAACGATGAAGGCATCAGCCACTTTTAGCTTCAAGGCCTCGCTATTCTCAGAAATGAGTTCTACTTGCGTGTCGTAGGATTAGAGACTCAGGTGGATCGTCAGACCTCGAGGCTCAGCCAATGGCTGGTCTCCCGTATGTGAGATCTTGAAGATGAGGATTGCCCAGCTCGCACTGACAGCGCCAAGCCGAGAAGCGTCGAACAGCAGCACACGCGTGGGAACTGGAGATGGAGGCCTCCCCGTTGAAAGCGATGGAGATGGAGCAAACGCTGGGTCCGCGTCGCAGCTCCAAGTCTGTCACCGCTCCGTCGGATGCCACCAAGCACAAGTATGACTCTCCTTTCGACGCGAGTCTCGCGGTCGCGAGGAAGCGATCACAGCAGGAGAAGCTGTGGGAGATGTTTGCGACGTACGCGCTGCAAATGTCCTCCGAGGACCCGACAAGGATGCGAGTCCAGAATGTGATCCGACTGCTGCAGGACTGCGGGGTTATCGACGGCTCCAGCTCGGATGAAGCCAAGATGATCGAGAAGGAAGTCAAGCTCGTGTGCGATTCGTTCCTCAAGCTGAACCCGAGCGACCGCGACAACACCAAGCGCATGGACTTCACAGCGTTTCTAGGGCTGCTCATGCACTTTGCTGAGATGGTACGTAGTATACGTAGCCTTGCAAAGGAGTCTTCGGGAGATTATTAATGTGGGTTGTCAAGAGTGGTGACCAAGACCCGACTCGAGCCTATGACTCGCTTGTGCGGACGTGTCTCGAGAAGCAGCAGAAGCCGCGAGTTCGAACACCGGTCGTTAAAGAGTTGCAAGAGTGCAAGAAGGTCATGCAGGTGTTTGAAGAGCCCCTCACAAAGGTACGGGTGGCATCATGCACTCTCACCAAAGCGACCCGTACGGTGACGCTGACTGGGTATCTGTTGAGATCTGTAGCTCTTTAGCTTCTATGCGAGTATTACGCACGCTAAGTTGGAGAAACTGGATCGGAAAATGGCCCAGCTCAGTCCGCTCCACATGGGCTACGCCGAGTGCCTCGCGTTTGCCCGCAAGTACGGCGTGATTGCCCACGGCGTGCTCACAACCACCGAGTTCGCGACGCTTTACATCGACTCGCTCACGAAAGCCCCCGCCCACGAATGCGAGCGCGTGCTTCGCTTCGACGGCTTCTGCGAGCTCATGGTCCGGATCTCGCGCCGCGCCTGTCCCGGCGACCACCTCTCTCCGGAGCGCAAGCTCAAAGGGCTCTTCCAGCTCATGTGGCTCGCGTCGTCGTCGACGTCGCCACGCTCGCTCAAGATCACGGACGTGCTCAAGACCGACAAGGTGGATGTGACCAAGCTCTTCCAGCTGCATTTTGAAAAATTCTGGAAGCGCGAGAACTATGAAAACTACGTCGGCGACCGCGTCGGCACGTCGTCTTCGTCCTCGGGGATCACACTGGAGGATGACGCTGCTCGATTGAGTCTCAGCGATGGAATGTCAGCAAACGGAGGTGCTATTAGCCCACCAGGGGCGCCACAGTCTCCACTACGTCGAGGCATGACACGGAGACTGAGTCTCTGCGTCCAGACTGTGGCGGCGAGCGAAAGCGGCAAGCCAAACAGCCTCCAGCGGCGCTTTTCGATCCAGACACCGACGACGCCGTAGCTTTAGGAAGAGAAAAGGCATCACACATCGATTTGTTTTTCTTCTATTTATTCCATCTATTGCTTCATGTAGACAGCCTCCATCCTAGGAGTACGCTGCAAGGGTGAGACTACGGATGTGATGTAGAGGGGGGTTGGTGGTGGTACTGGATTATAATGCAATCGGTTGCAGCAGCGAGAAGCTGCCCGTGCCCACGCGAGGCGGCTGGCCCATGACGAGACGCGACGACGAGCCGTCCAGGTTGTCCGACAGACCGTTGAGCGCAGCCTCCGTGAGGAACTTCATCGACGTCTCGAACGTGATCTGCTGGAATGGCGAGCCCTTGTTCACCATGCCCATACGGTTCATCGGCATGTAGCCGCCCGTGTTGGTCATGTAGTCGGCGATCAGACTCAAGTGGCGGTAGTCGACACTGATACCGTACACACCGAACACGTCGTTGATCTGCTTCGAGATCGAGGCACGTGCAGCCTCGACACCGTACGTGTTGAGCACCTGGTAGATGTCGTTGGTGATGAGCTGGTTTACGTCCAGGATCTCGTCGAACGCCCAGATCTCCTCGAAGTTGAGACCTTCCGTCTGGAGACACGGCGTCTCGTCCTGGGCATCACCGATGCGCTGCTTGATCAGGTAGCAGCGCGTGATGCCTGGGCAGTGGCGCACGAGCACCTGCTGGGCGATCTTCTCCACGAGCGGCACCATCAGCAGAGTCTTCGAGTGTGTTGGGAAACGCAGGCGAAGCTCGACGTAGTTCTGCTTGCGGTTGGCACCGCAGTACACGAAGCACGCCTTCTTGCGCACGCTGGTCGGCACGTTCAGCGACTCCAGGCCGTTCGACAGGAAGTCCTTCTTGCCGTTCGACGACGAGGTCGTCGTGTCCATGTCGTCGTCGCTCGAGTCCTCCGTGTCGCTGCCCTGTGGGCGCTGCTTGCCGGCCTTCTTGGACTTCTTCGACTTGGAAGTCTGCTCGTCGTCGTCATCGTCCTCCTGCTCGCGCAGCAGACGCTGCTCGTCTTCATCGGCTTCGTCGTAGCCGCGCACTTCGTCACGCATACCGAAACGAAGCGTGCCCTGCTCGTCATCATCTTCATCCTCGTTATCGTCGTCGTCCTTCTTGCTCTTCTTGCCGCCAATGGCACCAGCAGCGACCTCAGCGACACTTGACACACTGGCGCTGTCGCCGGCCTTCTTCATCTCACGCTGAATGAGCGTGAGCAGCTTGCCGACGAAGCTGCCGGCGACCGTGCCGTACACATCCTCGCTCTTGAGACCGAAGGCACGCGAGATCTCCTTCATGCTGTACAGCGTCAGGCGGATCGTGTATTCACGCACCCACAGCACGCCGTTCTCGCTCTGCTTGAACTCGTCAATGACCTTGACACCCTCCTGGTGGTGGATGAGCTCACCGAGCGAGACTCGGTTGAGACGGCGCTCGACCTCCTTCGCTCGGTCGTTGTTGGCCGAAGGACGCAGCGGAATCGTCATCATCGGCGTCGACATATTCTGACTGGCCGTCATGATGATCTCACGCAGACGTGGGATACCGAGAGTCACGTTGGCGGCACCGTGGCCAGCCAAGTGGAATGTGTTGAGCGTCATCTGCGTGGACGGCTCACCGACACTCTGCGCGGCGATGACGCCGACGTTCTCGCCTGGCGCGGCCATGCTGCGCATGTAGTTGACCCACACCAGAAGCTGGAAGGCGTCTGGGCCGATCGCGTGCTTGGCCTGCATGACCGAGCGGTCGATCTCGTCGTCCGCCCCAGCCTCCTTGCTGTGCTTCTTCTTCGACTTCTTCTTCTTGGAGGCCGCGAGTTCGAGGCAGTTGTTCGGATTGCGGGTGTTGTAGCTCTCCAGCTTGCTCTGGAGACGCTCCGAGATGAGACCAACGTGGTCGTTCAGAGGCAGCGCCTGCATCACAGGGTCCTCGGTCGCCGGCTTGATGATCTCCACACGGCCCGACATGGCCTTGGTCAGGTTGTCGGCGCGCTTGACCTTGAACTTGCTCGTACGTGGCACATTGAACGCCTTCATGCCCGTGTCCACGTACTGGACGTCGTACTTGCAGTCACGTCCGTCCTCGTTCTGCTCAACGACCGACAAGATCTCAGCCGCGAACCATCCTTCTTCGATGCTGCCACGCTTCCACTTGGTCTCACCCTGCTTCAGGCGGCGACAGAACACTCGCACACCGGCCTGGAGCACGCTCGTCATGTTGTTGTAGTCGTTCTGCTTGGCCGTGCGGGCCTCCGAGTGGAGCTCCAGCGGCTTCATGATGTCAAGCTTCGTGTTCTCGAAGAACTTGGCGTGGATGCTGTACTTGTGCGAGATACTGCGGTGGTTCATAGCCTGGAACGAGAACTCCGAGTCCTTGCCCGACAGCAGCGCACTCTGCATTGGGTCCACACCGTCTTCACCGTACAGGAACTGCACGACGTTGCCATCCGTGTTACGGACCGTGTGGTCGTACGCGACCTGGAGGTCCTCCATGTGCTTCATCAGACAACGCTGCAGGTAACCACTACGACTCGTCTTCACGGCCGTATCGACCAGACCCTCACGACCAGCCATACAGTGGTGGTAGTACTCCTGCGGACGCAGACCGGTCAAGAAACGATCGGTAATGTAACCACCGGCACGTGGAGCTGGGTCGTATGGCTCGTACGATGGCAGCGAACGGCCACTGCACAGGATTGGGACACGACGGCCTTCAAGGGCCTGCTGGCCGAGACCGCACGAAATCTGCGAATGGTTGACCATCGAACCCTTGGCACCAGTGAGCACCATGAGCGAGAACGAGTTGGCGGGGAACGGCTTGGACTGGCCGCTCGGCAGACACGTCTTGATGATATCCGAGTTGGAACCGTGCACGCAGCCCATCATGTGCGCATCCAGCGCAGCCGCATTGGCCGCAGCGTCAGGACCGCAGAGTAGCTCACGGAAACGCGCACGGATCTGATCACGCTCGTCGTCGTTCATGCGGCGCTTCTTGCCACCGTTCTGCTCCTCCGACGTGTGCTTCTTCTCAAGCAGCTCCGTCAGACCACCGAACTCGGCGTAGGCCTCTTCACCGTTGATCTCCGAGTCCTGGACAAGCTTGCGACGACGCTTTTCAGCTGGGCGGTTGAGCGTCAGATCTTCCAACGCACACGTGTGGCCGGCGAACTGCAAGTAGCACGTGAACAGGCGACCGAGTGCCGTGAGAAGGTCCGCGGCGATACGCGCACCGTAGATTTCGTACGTGGCGTGCACCAGACCGTGCATGGACGCACCAAACTGACTCTTGTCGAGCACACCCTGAAGCAGCTCACCGTCGCGGAAGATCACAATGTGCTCAGCGTTCAGGTTACCGTAAAGGTCACCCTTGATCTTGGCCTTGCTGTCCAGGTTGAGCTGTGGCAGGCCCTTGGTTAGCAGCTTCAGCAGCGACGTCACGACCTGCTTACCAGTCCACATGACCTTTGGCTTGAGCATAGCAGGCGGCAAGATCTCGATGTGGGCCTTGTCCACGCTCATGCCCATGTCCTCCATACTGGCCCAGGCGTTGAACAGCAGCTGCATGTACATGTCCTTGGTCAGGAAGGTGTCACGCTGGGTGAGCTTGACACCAGAGTCGACGTGGTCCTGGATCAGACCACGCAGCGGAGAGCCGTCGGTCGGCACGAGGTACTGGTAGTCGTTCGCGGCGATGTTGTAGGCCTCCGAACGCGCGAGCTCGTTCTGCGGGAAGTGCATGTTCATCTCGTCACCGTCGAAATCAGCGTTGAACGTGTTACAGTTGGCGTAGTGCATGCGGATGGTCTGCATCTTCGGGTTGGTCAGCACACGCGTGACGTGGGCCATCATACTTGGCTTGTGGAGCGTCGGCTGACGGTTCATGAGCACGACGTCGCCCGTCTGCAGGTGGCGCCACACACGCTTCACGCGGTTCTTGCTGCTGCCCTGGGCACTCGCCGAGCGCGTGAGCAGCGTCTTGCTGAGCGCCTCACGCTGGTGCGGCGAACGCTTGCTCAAGTCGATCAAGCGGCCAGTCTCGCTCTCCACGAAGTTGGCACCTGGGTGGACGTCCGGACCGTTGATCACGAGACGACGCATCTCCTCGACGTTCCACGGCGTCACTGGCTGCGCGTACGTGAGCGTCTTGGCGAAACGCAGAGGCACACCGATCTGGCTCGTGCTGATATAAGGATCCGGCGAAATGACCGAACGCGCGGCGTAGTTCACACGCTTTCCCATCATGTGCTTACGGAAGAGACCTTCCTTCTTCTCGATGACCTGCTTGATACCTGGTGGCGCGTCACGCACCTTGGTGCTGTCCACGAGTCCGTTCACAGCGCTCTGCAGCTCCGTCCAGAGCATGAGCTTGCGTGCCAAGTTGATGCTCTTGTCAGTCTCCTCATCGTCATCTTCGTCGTCGCTCGTCTTCTGCTTGCGCTGGTAGTTGTCCGTCTGCACGATGCTCTCCGAAAGCGTCAGGATCTTGCTCAGCGACGAGTTCTGTGCGTGCTCGAACATCTTGTCGCCCATGAACACTGGCGGACGGAAGCGGGACGGCGCGACAGGCACGACGTTGAGGAAGAACTTGCGCCAGCCTTCAGCCTTGGCACCGCGAATGCGGCCGTTGGCGACGCTGCGGTTGCCGTACAGCAGCTCCATGAGTCCTTCTTCCGTGCGCCACATCATCTGCAGCTGCGACTGGACCTCAAGAGGTGGGAGGAACTTGCTACCGCTGTTCGAGTCCTCGGCGTTAGCGAACTTGCCCGAGTCCTCGTCCATGTCGACATCCGAGTCCGAGTCGTCGCCCGACTCGTTCTCACGGTCCGAGATATTGCCATGCATGGTGTCGAGCGCCGACGAGATCGTGAGGTTCTTCTGGCGGTTGACCTTGCGCGAGCGCGCACTGAGCGGCTTCAAGAAGAGCTTGGCGCTCGCGTCCTGGCGGAGACCTGGTGAGATGGCTCCACAGTTTTCACACTTGTTCTTCATGCCCTTGAGGAATTCCGTCGCGAGCTTGTTGCGCTGCACTTCAAACACACGAGGCAGCACTGCGAGCGTGTTGTTCTTGGACGACTGCTCCTTGGCGCTCGACAGCGCGAGGCGCTCGTACTCGTCGAGAATGGCCTGCTGGCGCTGGAACGTCTGCGTCGGCGGCTCGTCCTCGACGCCGTTGCGCTGCTCGAGCAGCTCCGAGAGCATGGACGCCTCGTCGTAGAAGCCGTTGTCCAGCAGCAGGATCTTGACGCGCAGCACGCGCGAGCGCGCCGACGCGACGCGGAACTTGTGGCACGTGAAGCACTTGCGCTTGAGGATGTTGAGCATTTGGCCGAACAGCACCGGGTTGTACACCGGCACGGGCAGCTCAATGTGGCCCAAGTGGCCCGGGCATTCCTTCTGCGTCTGGTGGCACGTCGGACACAGCACGTTGTAGTCCACGGGGCCGAGCGCTGGGTCGTAGAGACCGCCGATCACCGGGTTGTTGAGCGTATCATACGACACGCGGCTCGTGACCTGCTTGACCGACAGGTCTCGGATCTCGTCGTCGCTGTAGAAGCCGAAGGCGACCTCGCGCACCTCATAGCGCAGGATCGTCTGGTCCGTGGCCGACTCCATCTCGTTGCTGGTGCTGTGCGCGGAGAATTGGATTGGATGTCGGGCGACCGTGTCCTTCCGTAGCTCTTCGCGACCAGAATCCACTGGCCGACGCCGCGGCGGGCTCGGTTTTGTAACCAATGAACCACACCATTCGATTTTCAGCCAATCAGACGACATAATTTAGTTTTGGCCAACCACTTGGTCGATATTTCAGCCAATCAGACATCACAAGAAGTGGATGCCTATCATTGGCCAAAACTCAGCAAATGTAGCCATTAGCAAGGGAGGTCTCCGCAAACTTGAGCTCTGGTGTCATTACCACGTTTACGGGGCCGACTCGTAGATGCCACAGTCGGCGATGACCACCGGCTGCAGCGGCTTGTCACCCTTGTCCTTCTCCGTGCCTTCGATCTTGCGAACGACGTCCATGCCCTCGACGACCTTTCCGAAGACGACGTGCTTGCCGTCCAAGTGCGGCGTCGGAACAGTCGTGATGAAGAACTGCGAGCCGTTCGTGCCTGGGCCGGCGTTGGCCATCGACAGAAGACCAGGCTCCGTGTGCTTGAGACGGAAGTTCTCGTCTGGGAACTTCTCTCCGTAGATGCTCTCGCCGCCAGTGCCGTCGCCACGCGTGAAGTCGCCACCCTGGATCATGAAGTTCTGGATGACACGGTGGAAAGAGCTTCCCTTGTAGTGCAGCGGCTGGCCCGTCGAGCAGTTGCCCTTCTCGCCAGTGCACAGCGCACGGAAGTTCTCCGCCGTCTTTGGCGTGATATCCTGGAACAACTGCATCACAATCTTGCCCGCTGGCTCATCACCGATCGTGACGTCGAAGAAGACCTTCGGGTTGTTCTCGTCCGGAATAGGGTCGGTCTCAACCGTCGACTTGTCGTCGTACATCGACACCTTGCCGAACAGGCCGCCAAACACCGACTTCTCCTTCTCGCGGGCATCCTTGAGCTTCTTCTTGAGAATATCAAGCTCCTTACGCACGTCGCGGTTCTGAGGGTCCAGTTTCCCAGCAGCCAGGAGATCCTCCTTGGCACGATCCAGCTCGTTCAGGTGCATGCGGCCGACACCACGACGGAAGAGCGCCTTGACGTTCTTCGCGTCATTCGCGAGCGCCTTGGAGGCCACCGACACAGCTTCCGTGTAGTCGCCAACCTTCAGGTAGCACATCGCGCTGTTCAGGTAGCACGTGGTCTGGAACTCTTTCATCTTCTTCTTGTCCTCATCTTCCACATCGTACATGTCCTCCATGTACGACGCGGCCTCACTGTACTTGGCGGCAGCCTCTGAGAACTTCTTCGCCTTGAACAGCTCCGTGCCCTGCTCCTTGAGCGACGAGCCCTCGGCCAGCTTCTCATCCGAATTCATCTCCCACAGCTCCTTCTTCTTCGGGGTGAAGCCCAGCAGCTCCACATCGAACTTGAGTGTGGCGTTCGCTGGGATCTTCGGCGGGCTGCCGTTCTCACCGTACGCGTACTCGGCCTTGCACGTGAGCACGGCCTTCTCGCCGACCTTCATGGTCGCAAACGCCAAGTCCCACGCCTTGATCACATTGCCACGACCCAGCACAAACTAACAACACCATCCATCCACATACACACACACAACGGTGAGTACACTCCTAGAAAGCCGCTCATTCGACAGCGCTTGTGGATCTCACCTTGAACTCCGAGTCGCGGTCGCGCGAGCTGTCGAACTTGGAGCCGTCAAGCAGCGCGCCCGTGTAGTGGGCGCGCACCTCGTCACCCTCTGGCGGCGTCTCGCCCGTGCCCTCCTGGTACACGGCCTTGATCACGCCGCCGTCGCCTGAGAGGTCCACCTCACGCAAGAACTGTGGCTCGGCCATTGTCGCGGTTGTTGTCGTCTCGATCGGTCCCTGGAAACTCTGAATATGACCGTGATTGATCTCCACAGACAAGAGATCCATTCGAGCGAGCAGCTCTTTTCGGCGACACTGAGGTTTTTCATTTTCCTGAGACGTGTTATATACTATTACTTGTATGTTTTGAGGTTTTATACACCCAACCGAAGCTTTCGAAGCGATCAGATTTGACAGGGAAATGAATGTTCTGGAAAATGCGGTTGCCGCCTGTCTATTCATGATGGCATCAGTGCGTCATGGTCTCGAAGTCGAAGTTGAAGCACTGCGGATGGCCGGCGTGCGGACTGAGCGCCGACATGGCGGGCGTCCACTCGAAGGGAGGATTGTTGTCATGCGTCGGTCCAGCCTGCGCGTCGCATTCCAGGCGCTGGATCTTGGCGAGGTTCGTGGCCTTGGCGTCGATGGCGCCGTCCAGCGAGAAGTAGGCCGGGTCGGTCTCCAGGTCGTATCGCGATGCCACAGCATGTGATGCGTGGCCCTGCGATAGAGGGTCTGTGCGCCAGTTGTTGGAGCGCATCACGCGCTTCAGGTCATCCAAGGACTCGATGGTGGGAGCGTCGCGACGGAAGATTTTGGCGCGAGCGCACTGTTCGTGGTTCCAGGATGGGGCCTTTCCGCTAGCGACGAACGCCTCTTCGAACCCAGAGCGCTGGTAGACGGCAGGGAAGTAAGGGATGTTGTACGAGGCCCAGTAACCTTGCTCGTTGATCACGCTTGAGACGTCTTCGACTTGCACGAAGCCAGGGAGCTGCTCGAGAATGGTGAGTCCGTTCCGGTCAAAGCCTTTCCCCTTGACGAATTTGTTGGTATCGACGACCATCCACTGGTTGTTGTACGTGCCACTATTGTACTTCGCGAATGTTGCTGTCCACGATGGTCCATCTACGGCGAGAAAGTTGGCAATCTTGGAGCGCAGCCAGCACGGGACACTCTTGGGCGTCACCAAGTCGTACAACGACGTGTCGAAAATGCCGTGGGTCGTCTCAAGAACACCGAGTCCAGCGCTTGTCATGTACCAGTCATCTACTGACGATAGGAAGCCTGGGCTGCTGGACATGCTGATACGTCGCTTCACTGCAGTCGTGTGCGACTCGCCGCCTGGTAGTGGAACGTCGTAGTGCTTGAAGATTCTGTTCATCGACGCAAACACGTCCCAGGTCGCGTGGCCCCACACCAAGTCACTGAAGTTTGGAAAAATCCGGATGAGAGCCGAGCACTTGAGGTTCTTGATGAAAGCGTAGAAATCCGTTGATGGCGACTTGGCAAATGAGACTTCTCCGTCGACACCGGCGTTCGCTCGACGAGTCACGACTGCCACCAGATCTTCCATATCTCCATCTGCATTCAGAAGGAACAGATCCAGCAAAGACGGTGGAGCTGCAGCTTGCGTTGTAGCGTGATAGCCAGCTACGAGTCCTTCGAACTGAGCCAAGATCGAGCTCATAGCGTGCCAGTACGACGAATCTGGAAGACCAGGAAAGTCCTCGTGACGGTCGATTTGCTCGTACATCCAGTCGAGATTCTCGCGGAAGAATGCATGGAGAGCCTCAACAGTTTGCTTCTCAGCATCATCGCCGTTCGGGAAGAACGTCAAAAAGACGTTGTTGAAGTGCTGGTCAATGCGGTGGTGAGTGAGCACACCCTCGGCGTATCCAGCCGCATACATGATCTCTTTGCGTCGCTCGGTTGCTTGAATCTTGTCCTCATACTCCGCCTGTGTGAGGTCTGCAGTCTTCACCCAAAGCTGCGACCATCCGATCGACGAGAGGCTGTCGTTGAACGTCGCCCATGCATCAGGATTCGCGCCGGCGAGGCCATTGTCTTCGCCTACCTCGACTCTAACTCCGCCTTTGGCTGCCTTGAACACACGCACTGTTTGTACACTGACAGTGTTCGACGTCACCGCATCTGGAGCCGCTGGTACAGGTGTCGTCGACGCAGTCGACACTTGGTGGTGGGACAGCATCATGATTCCCATGAAAGCCACCGACACGGCGACTCCGAGCAGCAGTCTCACTCGGCCAAACCATTTGTGGTGCTTCTGCAAACGCCACCGCTCGTCGTCCATCGCCGCTTGGAGCTCCACCCTGCCATCTTCCTTGTCTTGGAACGTGCCATAGCGCTCGGACAACGCGGGATCCCGCTCCGCGATCATCATCTTGCAAAGATTACCAATAACGATCGGTTCCGTACCCTCCTAGCAGAATCGTGGAGCAATCTCGAGCGGTTGGTGCTCCACGCGCCTGTTGCATCTTCAAGTGGACCCTTTGCGCACGAAGCGACGCGCCTTTTCGATCGTTAAACGCTTGGTCTCACCGGTCGCCTTTACTGAATCCACCCGCCCGATCGACTAAGCTAACGGAGCAGGTTGTATTGTGCCATGCTGGCAACGAGACTCAGCTCGCACTCAGCCCGCACCCTTTCAATCTGGGCCTTGTAGAACCCTCGGTCGCGCTCGTGCTTCTTGCGCAGCCGCTCCTTCCCCAGCACCGAAAGCTCCAGCCGCATCTCCACCTCCCGCTCCATCTCGCGCTCCATCTCCTCAACCACCATCAGCCGCACTTGCTCTGCGTACTGCGTTTTCATCTTCTCCAGGATCTGGATCTGGATCGCCTCCCGCGTCGCGCGGTCGAGATCCTTACGTTGCAGCTCTGCACGAAGACCCTGGAGCGACATACGGAAGCGCATCTCTGCACGCTGCTCACATTCGTCGTATCAGATCACCATTGAAACCTCATCGCTTGGCTCGAACTCACCTCAACACGGGCCTGCTGACCGCTCTGCCAGTCGACGCCGGCGCCCATGGGCCGCGTGGACTGCGTCTCTGGGAAGATCACCGCCGCCTTCTCCTGGTCTTGATGGTTCGGAGACCGCTGCTGATGTCCTTCTTCATCTTTCCCGTGGCGTTCATCTCGTAGACTCACAGCCGACGGGCTCCGCAGCGGCGGAAGCGAGCACTTTGTTGGAGGTTTTGTCCGCTTGCCCGGCGACGGCGCCGCCACCGTAGCGGTGCTCACGTGCACTGGCACAACGAGCGTCTCTCCTGTCTCCGCGTCTCTCACCTCCATCGTTATCCACGCCGAAACCTCGTCTCTCCCGGTCTCATTCTCGTGTTGGTTTCACCTTCCCATGTTGCCCTGTGATTGCATTTTGTTGGTGTTTCGTACTTAGACGAATTCCCGCCAACAAAATCCACCAACCACGAGTGATGGTCGCTCCGTGCACTTGTTGGACTTTAAAAATGGACGCGGCTGATGAGGTGGCGCGAATGGGCGGTTGACGACGACGGATGGGCGCCGCCGCCGCATGGGAAGAAGCGCGCTTGACTCCCCCGACGTAGGCGTAGATAGAAGCGCTGCGTGAGCGCTATCGGCAGTGCGCGTGGACGGCATGAAGGACGAGAAAGACAGCCAGAATGAGGCCGAGAACATCCGCGTGGCCGTGCGCTGCCGGCCCATGAACGACCGCGAGCTGCGCGAACAGGCCGTGTCCTGCTTCAAGGCCGACAACGGCAACGCCGTGCTCACGAACCTGGAGAACCCGACCGAGCGCCACGAGTTCGGCTTCGACCACGTGTACGGCATCGACGTGCCGCAAGTGACTGTGTTCAACGACATCGGCGAGCCGATCCTGGACAGAGCGTTTGGCGGGTACAACGGCACGATCTTCGCGTACGGACAGACCGGAAGCGGCAAGACGTTCAGTATGAGCGGTGTACGAGGCCACGACGTGCTGGAGGGGCTCATCCCGCGCATGAACCGCGCGATTTTCGAGCGGATCCAGCGCGAGAAGACCGAGAATCCGCAGAAATTGTTTCTCGTTGAGTGCTCGTTCTTCGAGATCTACAACGAGATCATCTACGATCTGCTGGACTCGAGTGGCAACTCGAAGAAGAACAAGGGCGGACTGGAGATCAAGGAGCACGCCGTGCTCGGGATCTACGTGAAAGACCTACAAGAGCGCGTGGTGGAGAGCCGAGAAGAAGTGATCGATCTCATGCAACAAGGCCAGAACGCGAGAACCGTCGGATACACGCAGATGAACTCGGAGAGCTCGCGGTCGCACTCGATCTTCATCATCAAGATCCACCAGAAAGACGCGACGGACGAGACCAAGAACATCTTCGCCAAGATCAACCTCGTGGATCTGGCTGGCTCCGAACGCGCTGCCTCGACAGGCGCACAAGGAGATCGACTGAAAGAAGGCGCGAACATCAACAAGAGTCTCAGTGCGCTGGGGAACGTGATCAACGCGCTCGTCGAGGCGTCGCGAGCAGGCAAGAAGGTGTTCATCCCGTACCGAAACTCCAAACTCACGCGTGTCCTGCAGGAATCGCTGGGCGGAAACAGTCTGTGTTCGATGTTGGCGACGCTCTCGCCGGCGAATATCAACTTTGTGGAGACGCTGAGCACGCTCAAGTATGCGAGCCGCGCCAAGTCGATCAAGGTCAATGCCAAGAAGAACGAAGCGTCCAGTCAAATCAGCCAGCTCAATGAAGAGATTGCGGCATTGAAGAAGAAACTCACGGAGCAAACCTCGTCCACGCTCGGTCTTGATCCAAAGGAGAAGGACGAGATTGTCAAGAAGTACGAGCAGCAAATCAAGGAGATGGATCGTGTTCGTCTGCAGACGTGGGAAGACAAGGCAAAGCTCTCGAAACAGCACGAGGTGGAACGCAAGCGACTGGCAAAAGAGAAGGCGCTGGCAGACCAGAAAGTTCGAGAGGAGAGAACTCGAAAATGGAAGCTGCTGGAAGAAAAAGGAGATGTAGAGCTGATGTTGCGAGCGCTTCGCGACCTGGATCGGTCATCGAGTGCAGCAGGTTGTGCACCTATGGAAGACAAATGGCTGGTGAGGTCGCAGACGATGAAGACACTCGAGACGGAAGCGAAAGATCATCGAACGATGATCATGGTCTTCAAGGATGCGATTGACAAGGACGTCGACCATTGGGCAAAGCGACTCGTGCGGCAGGATTCCACCGTCACAGCGGCAGCGCGACGAGATGACACAGCAGCAACACATATGATCGTGAACCAGCTATGCTCCAAGCTGCAGAACGTGTTCGACGAGAGCAAGCAATTGGTCGAGATGGAGAAGAAACTGACCATAGACGGTCGCGAGTTGGCCAACGAGATGATGACTGAGCTGACAGCGTTCAAAGAGAAACGAAAAGCCGCGAAGTCTGCACCTGCAATGAAGCCAGCACCCACCGGTAGCTCCCCAGCAACAGCAGCAGAAGTTCAGCGAGGCAAAGAAGACGACCAAATTCAAGAGGAACGTGAGAAAGGGTTGTCGATGACACTCGCTTTGATCTTGCGCCAACGTGCGAAGCTTATTGGGACGGTCAAGACGGAACGACAGAAGATGTTTGGTCTCTCGAAAGTGTGCACACACTTCATCAAGTACATGGACAGCTTCATCACGGCTTTCGAAGCAATCAAGGATGTAGACGCGGCTGCCAGCATTGAGAAATGGACTGCGGCGAAGGAGAGTCTGTTGAAGGCGTCTGCCGTTTGGGAAAACGAGTGGCCGAAGGGACAAATCATCGAAGAAACTGCAGATTCTGTACCTGTCACTTACATGCCGAAAGGTGAAGTCGCCGCACTTGGACTCGAGTCCAAGCTGATCCCAGATGATTGTTTGTATCCTTCCTCGCGCAAAACCGACGCGAAGCTGCTGCGCATGAATAGCCCGAACTTTTGGATCCCAGACGAGACTGATGCCGTGGCGTTTGCTGTCGTCGACCTGGAGTTCCCGCGTTTCGTTCAGTCAATCAGTGTACGAGGTGGAAACACGGCAGGCTCTGCTCCCATTGCAACATCAACGACACCTCAACCAGGCGGAGCATCTTCTCTCGTTCCGGTTACGACGTTCGAGCTCAAGCCGACAGAGGAGTTGGTGGAGATTTCGAAATTGTACAAGCTTGACGAGATCTCTGGAGAACACGAGTCGACTCACGAACTTATGGGTCACGTAATGTCGTGGCAGGATCTGTTGAAAACGACCCTCCTCCCGACAAAGCTATTCGTGCGGCCGCCGATTCGATTCCTGCATGACGTCATCTCCGTCATCATTCACAACACCGGGTATGCAAATGATTTGTTTTCCCCGTCTGAGCGTGACTACGCGAACCTAGTCTCCAAGACAGAACGAGTCGACTACCTCACGAAGATACTTGACTTCGTCCAGGAAGACTACCGGTCGGTGGACGGTGGCCCCACGGTCATGATCGCAGCTACCGCGTCGAATATCCTCGCGGGTAAAGAACCAACTGACACGCTCAAGTTCCTGTCTTACCTGTCGCTCGCAGCGTTGCAGTGGGCGATCAAATATCCCCCGGTCAAAGTGAAGAAGCCTGTTGATGGTGAAAAGTCGAGCGACAGTTCCCCCGCATCTCAGGCGGAAGCATCTAACGGTCAGGGGGAACCATCAGCATCGCAAGTGGACGGCGAAAGCCAAAAACCGTCAGGACGAAGTGGCTGGGTGAAGAAAATGCGAATCTCTACAAGCTTGACAGGAAGAACGTGGCGGATACTCGGAGACTTCGACGCCAACACCGACGATGCAAGTTTGCAGATGATATCGTTTCCACCAGGAATGAACGCTGTGGGAAGGTTCGTCCAGCTCACTTGTATCGAATGGCACGAGCTCCCTTTGTTCCAAGTCGAGATTTACGGCCAAGAAGCAAGTGAAAGCGATGAGTTAGTCAGGACAATGGAGAGCATGGGCATGCGAGCAAGCGCGATAATCCAGCAATTACAAGTTTCAGCGTCACTGTTCGCTGAAGAAGCTCGGGCATCGTGGGAGAAGGCGAAGGATGCTGAGCGAGAGAAGCAAGAAGAGCTCATCAAACTCATGGCGGAGATTACACGACTCAAGCAGTCCAATGCAGAATTCGAGAAAGAAATCAAGGAGCTTCATCAGAGCAAGAAAACTCTCCAACAGAACGTCAAAACTGAGACCAAGCGGCTCGCAGAAGAGAAGGCTAAGTGCGACAAGCTGCAGGGCGAGTTGCAACAAAACACGGCGAGTATTGCGGACATCAAGAAAGAAAAAGAGGCACTCAGTGTCAAGCTCAACGAGCACGCTCACGCGATCCAGACGATGACGCTCCAACTTTCGACGCAAACGAAAGAGCTCGAGTCTCTTCAAAAGTCAAAAACTGGATTGGAGGAGCTTTGCTCGACGCTCCGTACGCAACTGCAAGCGAAGAGTCAAGAGGAAGGCCACCAGGAATCGAAGCTGGCGAGCGTAATGAGTGATTTGATGGCTGTGAACGTGCAACTGGACGAGTATCGCCGGCGCTACGAGTCATCGGAGCAGATGCGCAAGGAGCAAGAAGCGGCGAACCAGCAGATGCACACGCAACTTCAAGATCAACTGACTCAACTCAGTGAGAAAGAACGCTTGGCCCAAAAGCTTCTCAATGAGAAGGTTGTCGAAGCCGGACGATCCTTGGAAACCATCCAGACTGAGAAAGATGAGATTCGACGCAAACTTGACGGCACCTTGGCAGCAGCAACGGCGTCGAATGCCGCGAATGACGCTCTGCGATCACAAATGAGTGCGTTGCAGGATGAACTCGTGGTCTGGAAGAATAAGGTTGCTGAAGCTCAAGCGCAGGCATCTCCAACGAAGGCAGCGATCGAGGCGGCAAACGCAGCGTCCTCGAATGCGTCTCAACAGGCAAGTGAGCAGATGATGCTCGAAGCGCAAACCAAGGAGCTGCGCTGCATCGCTGAGCTTGAAAAGATGGAGTTGAAGGTGCAGTCGTACGAGCAGAAGCAGCGCGAAGCAGAAAGCAAGCTCCAGGAAGTCGAGGTGGAGCGAAACACGCTGTCACGCCGTATCACCGAGCTGGAAGAACTGGAAGATGAGCTTCAGATGCAGCTGCAGGTCGTGACCGAAGAGCGTGATGCTGCACGGGCCAAGGAGGAGCAACTTTTCGTCGAAAACAACGAAAAAGAGCAAGAAATCGAGCGAATCCGTGATGGTTACGGTGAGTATCCATGTTCCAATCGGTCCCGAGGCGATTGTTTTTGTCTGGATGGCTGACCACTCTATGTTGTTCAAGTGTGGGTGACGGATCGCATGAATTCAAAAGAAGACGAATTGGCCGAGATGCAGGAACAGCTTGAGAAGTACCAAGCTCTGTTGCAGATTACAGCCGCCACACCAGGCAAGAAGAAAGAGAGTGAGAATGCCGAGATCAAGCACTTGATCAAGCTCTACACACTCGCAACAGGTTTGTTGTTGGCTGGCATGTCAACTGGATGCGTGAGAGGTTTGGTGTGACTGTTTCCACCCTACAAATAGGTCAAAATGACAAGCAAGCGTCGGGGAAGCCTGAAGATTTGGTCAAGGAGCTCACCCAGTGGATCGAAAGTGCGAAGAAAGCCACTCTACCTAGCCAAGCAAAGCCTTCTAGTCCAGTGATGGTGAATACTGAGTCTGCCCCGAAGATGGCGACAGCTCCAGCACCATCGCCATCCTTGCAGTCGACTCAGGCGCCAACGATAGCACCGGTGTCACATGCTAATCCACCCGAGTCGAGTCCAGCCACACGAGCGACGACCCCACGACACGACGACGCACCCTCTACAAAGATCACACCCACAGTTCCCACGTCAAACAGCGAGGCACCAAAACTGCTAGTTCCAAAAGTGAAAGCTGTGCCCGAGTCGAATCAAGCGGCATCCAAAGAAACGAAAGACGAGTTGCCAAAGAGAGCCAAGAGTCCGCGAGAGCCTCATCAGACTGAGCCGAGTGCATCTGCCAAGCCCGAAGTGGACACCCCTGCTCCGATTAAACCCGCGACTCCACGTCGAGAAGCGTCCCCACCGACATCCGCACGCAAAGCCAACGGATCAAATGGTACTACTGGAGCGTTGACGTCAAACCAATCATACCAGCGGCCTGAGGACAATGGGGCGGTGGATGTACCTGCCGCAGGTGGCGATGACGCCTACGACGACGACTTCGACGCTGACGAGCCTGACGAAGCTAAGAAGCGCGTGGGACACAAGGCCTCCACCAAGGCTGTGCAGCCAGCGCAGTGAGCTGCCAGTCTCAGGAAGTCCACGCATGCACCAATATTTATGGGTAAATGTATCGCATGAATCAAGTTAGCGAGATTATTACGGTAATGTCCGTATGCTTGTACATTCACTTCACAAATTACGGTAATTAAACTGAAATATAAGGTATCGTGTATACATTCTCAGTACATTCAATTCATGAAATTTATGAAACATATCTCACAACAAAACACCCTCCGACTCACTCCTCCCACCCGAGCTGGTTCGCGGCGACGCTGTCGCCGTCGCCATCGATCTCCTGGCAGTTGTACATGGCGTACACGAGCTTTTCCCTGAGTACCTCCTGGCTCGAGTACCGAGGCAGCTCCACCGAGAAGAAGCACGTGTGGGAGATGGGCAGGTACCCATCGAGAGCCGTCGTCGAGTCGGCAGTCGACGAGGACGGCCGCACGGGCTTGTTGAACGACTGGAGCTTGAAGCGCTGCGGGAATTCCTTCTCGTTGGGTGGCAGGCGTGAGCGGCCCCACACAAACCGCAGGAACACACTGCGCTCGTCGTGGGAAAAGTCACGAAGCACCTGCCAGAACCACACGATGTGCTCGTCGTCGGCGTTGCAGCTCGAGTACTCAGTGCAGCGCTGTAGCAAGTCCACGTCGACCTCTGGAGAGCCACACACCATTTGCTCCAGCTCCGCACCCGTGAATAGCGACAGCAGTCGGACAGGAACGACCTTGCCCAAGCCACGCAGCAGAGCGGCGATCTGCGTGTCGAACTCGTGGAGACGGTAGGCCTCGACGAGGTCTGCAAACTCGATTCGGTTCTCGAAGGTCACGGGGATGCTGGCCCCGTGGGGCTTGAGCGGTACGAGCCGGTTGTCCGTTGACAGTGTTGTGAACGTCTCCATCACGATGTCTTCAAACATCTCTGGAGACACGCCGAACTGGTCGATCGTGCGGATCTTCTGCATCGACCTCACGATCATCGAGTCCACGAGCGTGAGATCATCAGTGACTGTGACACTCTCGCTCGCGAGCTTCTTCCAGATGAGCAGCGCGATCTGCAGCGACAGAAACTCCTGGCTCCGCATCACAGAACCCATGAGCTTACCCAAGAACTCGAGCATTTGCTGTTGCGTAGCGCCTGTGGCACTGGGATTCAACACCCACTTCTCGCGTGCCGCTCCGACGTTGTGCTGGGCGTTCGACGAGGCGATGAGTAGAGACAACTGGCTGCTGTGTAGCTCGTCTGCAAACTGTGCTTGCGTCTCACGATACGGGCCGCCAGCATCCTGCGCGTTTTCACCGAGGAACTGAACGTGGTACACTGCCGTCGAGCGCCGGAAATGGTCGCCAGTCAGGGAATTAAGCTGGCGGAACGCTTGCGAAAACAACGCAAACCGTCCTTCCTCATCAATTTTTCCAGAGACACGATGACGCATCGCCCTTGGTCGATTCACGATCAGCTCCGTCGTGGGGCTCTTCTCGGTGGTGCGCTTCAAGGCTTCGTCCCAGATTCCTCGCTTGACTGCGTGGAGCACGCGTTGTCTTTGCTCACGGACCAGCGTGTCGAGCCGCATGGACGCTCCTCCGTCTTGAGACGTGAGAGCAAACGCAGTGAATGGAAGCAGTCGGCTGACCGCACTGTTGAGCTCCTGCAGAAGTTTGAACCGCTTAGTGAGTCGGTCCATGGCTGCTGGTTTGGAGCTCCCAGTGATGGCTTTCGTGACAGCAGCGGTAGGATCATCAACTTCAGTTGATTGCTGCACGCCAGTTGCGATCTCCACAAGCACAGGCCACTTCACAAGCTCAGCCTCTGGCGGCGCCAACTCACTCCACGAGGCACGCAGTAGCTGAGACACATGGAGCTGCTTGGTGACTGCGACCTTGTTCACATACTTGACGAGTTGCTGATTGTGGCGCAGCTCCATCGCCGGCCCGTCCATAATGAATCGATGAGCTTGCGTTTGGAAACGTCTTCGGCCGATGGAAGCCTCGGAGAAATGCGGGATCACGTAGAATCGGTATCCCCACACCGTTGTCTCCGCTGCTGTGACTGGCGAAGCCACTGAAGAAGCAGCAGACTCACTGAATAGCCCTGAATTGGAACCTCGAGTGACTGCAACTGGAGGCAAACACGTCGAATCCCACCAAGACGATGATGCGACTGGTCGTCGAGAGCGCGGAGACAGCGGTGCGCTGTTCGAAGAGCTACCAGTCGTTTGATCAGGGATGCGGATCACGCCCACTAAGTCGCGTCCACTGGAATCATAGACTGACGTTCCAGATCCTTCATCCAGCTTCCACCGTGCATGGAGGCTCGGCACCAAGTCTTGAAGACGGTGACGGTAAGCCACACGTTCCCACTTCCTCTCACCGTGGTCCAAGACTTCAAAGTGAATGCGCTCGCCATCCTTGTCCACGCAGTTTGCTGCCTGCATGGCTGACAACACGATACCTTGAGAACCTGGCGAGTACTTGAACGGCCGCTGGCCCAAGTTCCACGCGATACCTTGAGCTCCTTGTGCACCAAGCGTTGCAGCTGGAACGAAGCAAGCCTGACGTCGCATGTTGTCCTCAGAAGAGATGGCTCGCCGCAGCTGCGTCATGGCGATTGAGTTGGAAGAAAGACGACGTCGTGGTGATGCAAACGGAGAGTTCGCCGACAACCGCCGTGGGCTTGACAGCGCGGCAGAATCTCGCTGAGAAACTGTGCTTTCATCGATGAGCCAATCAATCGCTCGTTGAACGGTGCGAATTGGCGTACTGCCCGCCGAAGATGCTTCCAACGCGTCTTCCGACGCCTCCCTCGAAAACCCAAGAGCCAGCATCTCGTCGACGAGAGACTCAAAGTTCTCCTCACCTTCTTCTGCAGGCGGTGAGACTTGCTCTTCGGTGACACTTTCGATGCCGCCAAGTCGCATTTCCAGAAGCAGATCGCCATTCAAATAAAAGCTGAAGTCATTCGTCGCAGGAACAAACGCACAGCCGATGACGTCGCCCTCGCGACTGAATACATCCGCAAATCCCGCTCCTGATGAGCTGCCGCCGCTGCTGCTTCGACGGCGCGGACTCCGCAACCCTTCAAACGCTGAAGATGGGGATTCCAGATCCATCGCATCGCCATTGAAGAGAGCACGTCGTCGTGGAAGCTCAAAGCCGATCGAGCCACCAAACTCACCGAGAAGCTGCTCGCGCGAAGAAGGCAACGATTCCACATCGACCCATCCGACACTCAGTCGTCCCGTTGACAGCACATGCGCTTCAAAGTACACGACCAGAGGCTGGCTGGTCGTGCTGGGAAGACAGTCACGATTGATCGCACAGTTGGCTCTCACAGTGGCGAGGTCACGACCCGTGCGGTTGACCATGATCCACTTCTTCTGATCCGGTGGCACATTCATTCCACGCGATGGAGATCGTGGAGACCGCGGCGGCGATGGCGGCGGAAGCAGCTGAGAGAGTGGAGATTGGCGTGATACTTTTCTTGGCGCTTGTGGCATTGAAGATGAAGGACTCTGCCATCCGATCGCATCCCGAGGACTCGCATCATCGATTCCATGGGCGTGACTACGGATCTGCTCACTGTGAAGAGCAACATCCCAGAGCTGAACATCGCAGACATGGGCACGAGCCGCCGTGAGAGTCACCGAGCTGACGCCTGGACGACCGCCGAGGATGAGAGAATCAACGTACAGACTACGGTGGACAACTTTCTGGCCCACTGACACAAACTGCGTGCGCTCTCCATTGACGTAGACGTGGAGCTTCGACGAGGAGAACACGACGCCCAAGTGGAACCACTGGTGCTCAACGACTGTGCCGTTTGAAGAAGACGAAGCACGCGTGATATCGGTGACGGAAGCGGCTATGAGGTCCTCAGCGTTTCGAGCGTCAACAAAGACTCTTCCCTCTGGTGCCACACACAGCAACAACGAATGTGACGGATCCAGGGTCGCGATCTCGAAGAGGACTTGATTCTCTGTCGTGAAAGCTGAGAGACAGAACCAGCATTCGATCGTGCAGTCATCCCCAAGCAGGAGCTTCGTCTTGCGCACATCCAGCTGCACTGTTGAAGTACTCGTTGGGTCGATTCGCAGGGTGCCAAGGAAATCGTTATCCTCTCCGATGTGTAAGGGCTGCTTGCCATGGGAAGTTTCCTCCTCAATACAATCTAGCGCAAACTCCAGTTGGTTTCCCGGAATGACCAGTGGCGCGTCCCACAACAGTGGCTGGTGCACGAGCTGCACGTCGAAGCATCCATCGTATCCGTAGCGATACGTGCCAGTGCTGGCATCGTCGTCCTCGTCGTCAGTCGAGCTTCCCCATCGTACCCGAACACCACACCCATTTCTTCCATTCCAGGACACGATTTCTTCGACGATACCCACACACCCTTGACCGCCATCTTCGTCAGCGTGGCACCAGTCACTTGAGCGGATGACTCGGTCTCCTGGTTTCAGAATACCGGTGCGCTTGAGCGGATCGACGAGGAATAAAGCTGGATACTCTTCATCACATTGGGATCCTGTGATGCCCGATAGTTCTGTCTTAAAGTCGTTCTTGCCTTCGGAGTTGGAGAACCGGAGGCGATGCCGAGTGTGCAAGGCGGTGCGTCGATCGAAGCGTATCTCAAGAGCGACCGCACCGTCAATACAGACGCGTTCAGCTTCGTGTGACGCGATTGCCTTCTTTGAAACTGAAAGTGGGTGCTCACTTTCGCATTCAACAACAGAAGTGACACGGTTCTCTCTGAAGTCGAGCAGCATTCCCATCGCTTCGCAAACCCTGGTATACCAGTTGGGCGAGATCACGGGAGGAAGTGATACAAGCGGCGAGTACGGCAAGTACCTCATGAAAACATCATCGCTTGCTGAGGTTGTTGTGACACGAATCGCAAGCGTGCTGATCTTGGACAAGTTTCCGGAATCCTTCTCCGTGCTTGAAGACGAATACACACAGTACGCGTTTTTCCGAAGGACGACGACGCCATTGTCGAGGTCGACGTGGACGGAGATGGCATCGCCTGATCGCAATGGAGCTTCGGCGATGAATCCTGATCGGCCTTGACAGCCTAACAACGGTGACACCATGACAGTACCGTCGACACTCCATTGAAGTAGGGTTTGTTGCGCACCACCATCGTACTTCGAGCTCAGATTGATCTGGAGCGAACCCGAGACGGACTTCAACTTGAACTGGAGGTGGAGACTTCTTCTCTCGTGTTCGCTCACTTCCATCTCTGTTGACCATTCACAGAGAGCTCGCTCAGACTTGCTAGCTTCAAGGTTGAAAGTTGTGAACGACAATTGAGCCGCACTCTCATTCTCAGCACGGCGATATTGGCGAGTGAAGCACGCCGAGTCGATCGCTAAATCCACGAACAAAGCGCACTCCACAAGCGTCTGCAAATACCCTGACTTGGTCTCAAGACGTTCTTCGACCACAAACTGAGCTCGGATCTTGGTCGCCAAAAGATTGCGAAGCTGTTCAACCAAATTTGACGGAATCGAGTGCGTGAACTGTGTGTCTTGGATCAGCGTCTGAAGAAGCTGCAGAGAAAGGGGTCGGATTTGCTGTGGATGGTCATTCAGACCAGCCACGAGGGCTCGTACAACGCGCACAGAAAAGACCGATGACCGCATCACACTGACGTCGACGCCACCCAGAGAAGAGCACGATTCTGCAGCAACACGCAGTACGCGATGACTCAAGCGCATGAGCTGTGCGAGTGCACTCAGCTTGTTTTCATCCAGCGCCGGACTGCTGTCCACTTCATCTTCGTCGAAGATACCAACGGCATACAGCTTAAAACCCCAGTCGTTCTGGTTGGCATCGGAGTGGAAATGCACCTCGAAGTTATCCGCATCGATCACCAGTGGAGGTCTCCCACCGCATCCAGGCCAGTTCTCAGCCCCATTGCGACCACTGTATTGTGTCTCGCCGAAGCATTCTCCACGATCTGACCCATTCTTGTAGAAGCACACCCAGTCGCATCCTGCTTCAGACTTGGACCGAGAATCGAAGTAGACAATGATCTTCCTTGCACCTGGTACTGCAAGCTGCCAATACTGGTCGACGTCGTCTGGATACGGATGCCGACTCTCGAGAATTCGCAATGCACCTCGACCTTTCGGGAGAAGCTGACCACTTGACTCGAGCACGTCGACACACCGATCAATGAGGTCACGAACACTTATGTCTCCACGTATAGCAGATGCGAGCAACAGCCTCTTCACGATCTCGTCCAGCTCTGTCTCTTCGAGTGCGTATTCTCGATCTGAGAATACTCGTGACAAGAAGAGAAGTAACTCATTGGCGGACCCGAAATCTTGCACCTGCAGTGGAATGACTGTGCTCGTGGACTTCGATACCGGAGACGAGGTTCTTGTAGAGCGCAGGATCATGACGAGCGTTTTTCTTGCGTACTTGATCGCCAATGCGCGATGCGTATCATACGCTAGACTCTGGTAGCGCACTGATTGCCCCTTCAGTGCGTCATAAGAGTACTGAGACACAAACTTGACCAGTGCGTCATCTTCGATATTGTTTTCATCAAGGAAGAGTGAGGTGTTGCCACTGTGAAGCTGGTCGATGCGTGTGTCATCAACACCGAGGACCAAAACATCTTCGTTCAGCATTGATGCCTCAACGCTGGCGACGTGAATCTTGTCGTCGGTCCGTCGCTTCACCCATCCAAAATCCTCCTGAGCCCCATCAGCATCGCCCCATCGCGTCTTCAGCCATGTCTTTTTCTCTTCCACGACTCGCAACTCGTCGCCAGGCTTGAGACGCCCCAGCACTGTCGCCGACACACTTGGTGCCTGAAGGACATCAACTCCTTCCTCTTCGAGAACTCGGAACTTCTTGCCGACGAGCGATTCTAACGTTTCTTCGTCCTCGCTCCACTTGGAGAAAAGAAGCGATCGAATCGCATAGTTTCGGATTTGCAGCTCATGCAGCTCTTCCATACTCGAAATCTTTTCGAAGCCATCGTACTCCTCTGGAAACGGAGTGCGTTGGGGTCCAATGCCTTCATAAAAGATTTCCCACATATCGTGCGCTTGCTTGTCGACCTGGTCTAGTCGTAACGCCAGCGGTGTGATGATCGGATACTCGGCCGAGACAGAGAAGCGCCATCCCCACTCAACATTCGACGCATCAGTCGTCCACAGCAGAGTGAACGAATCCGAAGGGATGATGAGAGGCGGGCGATCGAGGAATCCTGGCCAGTTTCCGTTCTCATCGATACCTGAGTATTGGTACTCACCCCACCGATCGGTGAGGGACTTGTCTTTGAAGAAGCAAACGTAGTCGCTGTTCTGTTCCGTTTGGCTCCGGGGGTCAAACGTGATCACGAGTCGAGCTGCTCCACTGAACGTGATCGCGATGCACTCTTTCACCGAGTTCTTGTATGGATGCTGGGACTCGAACGTCTGCGTTCTTGCAGAGCACTGCGTCGGTCTTCCATCGTCAGGAGCGTTTGCAATGCTCGCTAAATGTGGCATGAGCGAAACCAGTGGCTCAAGCGAATCATCCGAATCCGACGTCAAGCCGGATGATAAAGCTTCAGCACAAGTATACAGCGACTTGATTGCCCTCGCACGAATGTCGTTCACGGCATTCACAAAGAACGTTGGTGGCACCTCTGGGGCGTGAGTCAGGGTTTCTTCGTACGTGTGAGCCGTCAGTCTGAACCCCCATTCGCTCGTGGGGAGCCCACTGCCCATAGATGTTGGCTCCGTGTGGAAATGCACGTCGACAGATGATGCAGGTATGCGCAGTGGAGGAGCCCCGCGAACACCTGGGAAACTCTCGCCGTAGTATCGCTCTTCTCCCCAGTACGCCTTCCCGTTGTTTGATTCTGGGCGACTCATTTGGCGATTATCATCCTTCCGCTTCACGAAGGAGACGTAGTCGTTGTGGCCGCCGGTGCTGGAAAGCGGGTCAAAGAAAAGGATGATTTCGTCTGCATCTCGGAATCGAAGCGTGTAGACCACATCTTCCCCTCCAACATACGGATGCTCACTTTCGAGCACTTCGACATTCTCCTTACGGGCGATCTTTGGCTTGAATGATACGTCTTCCAAAGGAATATCGACCATGAGCTTCGTGAGCAGTGGATGATACAATTCCTCAAGTGAACGCGAGGTCAACCTCGTCGCCACCGTCTGAACGAAGTCCGAAACCTCAACATCGTCTTCGTCCTTCGCATAGGCGACATCATTCACGGGCACGTTCACAGGGTTTGCCGGATCGCAGTCGAATAGAACTCGCGCAGTCCGTTGTCCACCGGTCTGCTCATAGCGAAGAAGATACCCCGTTTCAATGGTCTCTTTGCCGTCAATACTTGCGCAGCACTTGACGCGTCCACCCAGACTAATGCTTCTGTAAGTACCACCGAGCAGCGAAAGCGCAGCGATGATATGACCGGCGACCGCCGTCCATTCCTTGTCAGTCCGTAGCTCTTCCCATTGCCCAAGTGAGCTCTCGATCAGCTGGCAGATCGGACCGACGAAGTCTTCCTTTGCTGCGAGCCTTCGCACAAGCGATACATAAGCCGTCGCTAAAGCCGCCGATTCTGCTGCAGAGATCTGGAATTCCATCGGGCATGGAGGCATCGACGCGGTGTCTTCAAACGTATCTGTCGATTCTTCAATGTTCGCTTGAGGTATCCGATTGTCTGCATAGTTGACCCATACGTTGACTGCTCGAACGAGCGCACTGAATACGAAGTCAGCAAATCCACATCCCGGCTCGACCTCCATAGGTTTGACGCGACAGAGTTGCTCATCGATGAACTCGGCTGATAATGAGCTGCAAAGTTGCTGAAGCACGGTGACACTTGCACATCTCACTTCGACTGGAGCGAGCTCTTCGAACGCGATCGTGATCAAATCGCCCACATTCTCGGGTGTAGCGAGCAGTTCCCTACTCAAGGAAGTCTCTGAGCACGTGTGCAGTAATCCAATGACATGGAGAGCACGGTCTAGAGGTAACTCTCGAGGTGATGAGCTCGGGCATGACGACTGCATAGCTTCCACAATCTCATCTTCCGCAAGAGCAACGTTCAACATCTCTGGCTGGTACACCCAACACTTCGCTGCTGGAGCATTGAGGATACGACCAGGAGGCTCACCGATGTAGAACGGATGGGTGTTCAGCGATGGCTGCTCCAGTGCCGCTCCGCTCGATGACGAACTCGGAAACTCAGGCGTTACAAGCAAGCGGAAGCCCCACGTTTTCGAATCACCCGAGTGATTGAAGTAGATGAGAAAGCGGTCACTCGGAATCTCAAGCGAGCCTTGCGAGGCTGCGGCTGCAACTAAGTTGCGACGACTGCGATGACGATTGCTGAGTGCACCAGGAAAGTTGCGCTCGGGATCATGGTAGCGACCGGTGTACTTATCTTCACCCCAGACCTCATTACACCGCGCATTCTTGTAGAAGCGGACAAAACCGGATGACTGGTCGATCTCGGACAATGGATCGAAAGTCACCCGAACTTTGGACGCGCCCGGAATGTGAACCGGCCAATATTGGTCAGTCGGGTCTGTTACTGGATGCGGGGACTCCGTGATCTTGGACTCCGATGCACTGAACGACTTACGGAGTATCAGGAACGGATCGAGGAGATGCTGGGTGACCAACAGTCCGTTGACGTAGAACTTCACCACGTCTTCGTTCTGGATAATCGCAACATGTGCCCAGTCGTTGGCGTCCAACTCGTAGTTTGTCTCGTACACACACTCCTTCTCGGGTCCACACGAGATCTTGTAGCTGAGCTGTCTGCGATCGTTCAAAAACAATCCAAAATGGCTCCACGGAGCTGCCGGTGCGCCCTCGTTCGCGAGGTTTTGAGTTCCCTTGCAGAATACAACACCACCGACGCTATCACGAGCAAGAACGACGTCCAACTTGCCTGCTTTTGGTTCAAACACGTGCTCGGATTCTTCCTTTGACGCTGCCCACTTGATGCGAACCGTAGTTGGACTTGTGATCGCAGTCACAAGCCCCGATTCAGTAGCAGTATCAGTAGTCTCGTCCAGATCACCCCAAGTTGGTCCACGTCGCACTTCATCGCCAACTTTGAGCGCGTACGACGAGACACTTGGCGAAACATTCAACCAAAGCATGATTGAGTGATTCCACTTCAAGTCGCAGTCACTGGATACGGGCACCACCAAACTCGAACACGGCCTCGACAGATGCTGTTCTCGATACCGCCAAATTGAGCCATAGTTGCCACTTTGCGAGCTTCCAGCCGCCAAGTCTCGAAGTCGGGATGTGATACCTTCCAGCTGCAACCCAACGGCAGCAAACAACTGCTTTTGGAACATGCTTGCGTCACCCCGATCATCACCACTGCCTCCTTCTTCCACGAGTCGCGAAAGAAAAACGTGAAGTAGAACTTGGGCTGAACGACGAACACGACTGGCATCACTTGCAAGGAGCCGCAGCAGCAAAGGAAGGATGTTGCTTTCTTGAAGAAGATACATGTCGTCGATGTCGTAGTCGATGCAGATCACCTTGATCACTGAGACTGCGTACTCCGTATCAAGTGTAGCATTGTCACCGGTGAGGAGTGATGCAAGGTCACGAGAAAGCTGCGACAAACAAACTCCAAACGCGCCGTTCACCTCCTTTCTCAGCTGGCCATCGCACCCAGATAGCGACGTCCCAAAGTGAAGCCTTGGAGTCGGCAAGGCATCCACTGTCGTAGCTGATGGAAGCGTCACCCGAGCAACGTTGTGGGCAGCGATCAGTGCCAGCTGACGAAGTGATGCTGAGCATGAATCGATCAGTGTGAATCTCAGTCGTGCGCTCGCGAAGCTTGCCTGGAAAGTTCTTGCGTATAGTTCCAGTCCCCGTGCTCGATGCCTTGCGCGCTCGTTGCGGATTTGAATCAACTCGCGAAGCTCCGATACGTCGATATCACTCTGGATGAACTCGAGCACTTGCTCTGTAACAGACTTCAACAGTCTGCTCTTGCGTCGCTCACTCGAACTTCGTCGGTAGGTGAGGAGACTACGGAGCTCAGTGGCTTCCTGGAGCTCGTCAAGCAAGTTGTACCACTTCCCCAATGTCGAATCTGACGAAGATCTGCTTAACGATGGGCCAACGCTGAGTGCCGAGCCATACCTAGCGAGGAAGTTCCATCGACGCTTTGCCCCACTCACGTATGAGAAGGACATTGGCGTCATCTCAAGCAAAAATGTAGCTCGCTCGACGACATTCCGACTCAATTGCTGCAGGGCTTCGTCGCTCATGCCCTTATACGCGGAAGGCTGCCTCCTCAAGAGCAGAGGACGAGAGCTTCGACGATCTGGCGAGTCCGAACTATTATTTGCAGCTTCGGCCACTGCGTCACCCAGACGGAACCACTCTCGCATCTTTTGCGCGTTCCTCCAGCCGCGCAGTAATTGTTCGGACACATCACCACGTAGACTCTGTGCGAGAGCATACGCATCCATACCCCACATATTGTGGTGGAGAATGGCTGCAAGAGCGGCTCGAATCGCGGTATTGATCGGATTCCTCGATGTCGCCCCTGTCTCAGCACCGAAGAGCGCAGCATTCGAGCGAAGCCGTCCGTGACCACTTTCATCCTCCATTGCGCGAAGTACTCTTGCAGCATCGGAACCTTCTGGAGGCACAACGAAATCACGAAGCAGTTGCACAACACCAGCGTTCTGTTCATTCTCTGCACCAACGCCATGCCGGAGGAGATCGCTATGCAGAACGCGGTCGTTGCTGGCCTCGACATCTGAAATCGGCACGAGTTGCGTTCCTTCGACGAGAAGCTTTCCCGTTTCGTCGAGCACGCTCAAAACAGCTTCGGAGAGAGCGCTCAACCAGTGCCTTTGCATGACGGTCGCTTTCTCGTAGATCTCGCCGACACCCGTGAACTTGTAACCCCAATCCGTGTTCGATGCATCCGAGTGGAAGTAGACAAAACAGTGGTCGTTGTCGATGACAAGCGGAGGCAATCCATTCACGCCTGGCCAGTTGAACTCGGAATCCCGACCGGAATAATACTGCTCACCGTAGAATGCTGTTTGTGACTTGTCCTTGAAAAAAGTCACGTAGTCATAGTTGAATTCGGTACGGCTTCGAGCATCAAAAGTGATCGTGATCTGTGTCGCTCCCGGGATCCGGAGTTCTTTCGTGACGTCAAGGTTGTTGTCGTAGTCGTGCGATGTTTCCATGACTTCGGTTCTTGTGGAGCGAGTTACACTGGCGACGGAGACAACCTTCTCGTCCGTTCTCAGTTCTGCAGTGAGATCATGAAGTGTCTTGAACAGTGCCTCAATAGCTTCCACTTGAGACGGTAGACTCAACACCAGCTCTCGTCGCATTGCTAACCGACTAGGCTTCGCTGGATTTGCTGTATCGTCGTCCTCATCGACAAATTTTTGCGCGATCTCTTCCCATTGTCGCAAAAGCATCGTCGTGCTTGCAAACATCGCTGGTGCGACCAGACGAATCAGTCCATGCCGAAGTTTCTTCTCTACTCGACGATGGATTCCTTTGGTCCCTTGTGCTTGTTTCAGTGTGGAGACTGCCAATGTAGCAATCCTCTCCAGTTCTGTACACCCTAAATTGAAGATCTGGAGGGCGAGCCGAAAAGAATTCGGGCTTTCAACAGATCGACTGAACGCGACCTGAACGAAACAGTTCACCGTGCCAACGAGTTCACACCACAGATCTTCACCGCTGCCTTGTCTTGACACTTGAGCCATATCGTCCACGGTCTTTGTGAGGCGATCTTCTTCGACTTTGACAAGTTCACTCCATACCGCCTTGAAAATCTCGACGACATCACGGCTTTCTTCCGCTGACCCACTTTCGATACTTGCAGCCTCCAGGCTCTTGCGCAATTGACGAAGCAGACTGATGGCAATGGCGGTTTCACTTTGCGATAGTTCTCCCTTTCGCCACTTCTGCACCAGAATTACCACCCGGGTGGCTTGAGCGTTCACGTTTGCATCCGTGAGATGCGTTGTAGATGCACTCAGCGCGAGGGCAGCGGAGATAACCCGCACGTTCAAGTCCCGCGAAGACGTCTCGATACTCTCGTTTTCATGGATGAGCTTCTTCACTAACGCCTGCATCCTCGGCTGAAGCAATTCCATCGAGCCTGGCCCCTTGGAAGACACAAATGACGAATCGCCTTTTTCGCGCACAGTACTCCTGAGAAGGCACAAGCAACTTCGCAAAGCCTCGCGTTCGGAGTCTACAGCGAGGCGACCAATGAACTTCTGAGCCATCGCGTCAGCTATGTCTAGCAAGTTCGACACGCTCGTGACACTCTTGTCGGCACCATACGGCTGTGGATGTGTAGTACCGGACGATTCACTCAAACCGTCATCTGCGTGTTTGGCAAGGAAGGTGAGAATTCGCAGGCCGATGAGTTCGGGAGTCGGTTGGCTGCCTCGGTGAGCTTGACCACGAAGACGCTTCACCAAGAGTTCTCCTTCATCATCACCATCAGGAATGGGACGACCTGGATTTCGGTACGCACACATGGTCGCACGACTGGCATTGACGACCCAAATCGAATTGTTCGTAGCGTCAAAGCAACAGCTATCACCAGGAAGTGTGCGTTCGAAAGACTTCGTCTCTCGGGGTCCCTCAGTATTTGAACTTGGACATTCAAATTCTGAAGCTTCATCGCCGGAGAGAATAGTACCATTCTCGCAATCAACCAACAAGCAGTCGAACTTTGCTCGCGCCGCCAGGTGCATTTCGTGAGCTGGAAGGACACCCGCGATACTGGGTAGCATCATGCACATGTACGAGCCGTTTGTGTAGAACGACGGCAATGCAAAGTCCAAGTCGCCGACGCGCAGCTCTGACTTCAAGATCTTCAAGAAGCAGCTCACGAAAGTTGCACACTGAATTTGCTTGATGTTGATGTCGAATGATCTGAGGAAGAGTGCGATGTTGGCGACTTTGGCAACACTGAAAGCGCGCACTTGAAAACGATCTGCACTCATTTCGATCTCATATAGACGTTTGCCGTCCGTCACGTACGAGAAAATGGGACGCGTCGCTCGAAGAATGTTGAGGGCACCGCAAGGAAGGTCGGAATCACTCGCTGACACAATTACCTCGCCAAGATGACTCAAATCGCCGCTGGATATCCGAAGGAGTGTTCGGGGACGATGCCGCGGCGTCTCGTCAAGTGCCGACGTCGGTTCGGTGCTTGTTGGATGCAGAAGGCTCAAGAGGATGTGGTCGTCGACGAGCACTATCGAAGAATGGTACACGTGGCTTCCTCTCTCTTCATAGCCAGTAATCGTTTCACCCATCGCAAACTTCTCCAGCACGAGGTCGCTCGATGTCGACGCGGCTGAATACAATAGAATCAGCTCACTCTCTTCCGTCATGTTAGCCACCGTGACACCAGACGTGGCCAACAACTCGGATAACAGCGCAGCGTCCAGCACAACACCGCTCGACGTGTCTTGGTCGTTTTCAGACGAGGCAATTCGCAGCCGTTCCAAAGCCTCATCAGAAATGACGACAAAGCTGCCGAAGAACGCGAATTGCACTTGACCAATTGTTGCCGGGTCTTCAGACGCGTAAGGCAACCGAAATTCCGCACTGTCTTCAAATACGTGGCCAGTTTCCTTTCCATCTCGAATCAGACGAACGTATAGTCGGCCAGACTTGGAGTCATCGCCAACACCAACGAACTCACGGACGGTTCTCAGTGGCGTATCAGCAGTAGAGCCAGCCTCCACGAAAGCTTCAACCAGTGCCGTTGCATCTCGGCCGCTACCGTAGAAGCCGGCGTGAAATGTGCGTGGCTCACGGAGTACGCGGAGGAACTGTTCGGACTCCACCCTTGCATAGAGTCGCCCAGCGACTGTGAAGTTCTGTCCAGTTCCGATCTTGCTCAGTCCGTCTGCAATACTCCATGCGTAGACGTAGCTACCGTCCGTTGCCACAGACGTGGACGGCTTCATACCGTCTTTCTTAGCCTCATTTGCTTCACTCACATCGTCGCGGATCATCTTGAAGTTGACTTGCTTCAGGAAACATTCGTCCGTGAGTGTGCCAAGCTTGTAGTTCACTCGATACGACTCCAACTGCACGAGAAGCTCCTCAACCCACTCGTGGAACAAGCGATTTCCGATACGAATGCCGAGCAGGTCCCCGCTCGCTTCTGTCGAACCCACTTCCTTGGGGAGGAGAACTTGAGCCACAAACTCGACGAGTAGCCCTGATCGTCCGCTGGAAACACCAAGTGAGAGCAGTAGAACAAGCACCAACGCGCGGTGCCCTTTTGACAGTTCTGGTAGCGCCAGCATCTCGCGACTGAAGCGTTCGACGTCTTCGATGAGCAGCTCATTCACAGCCGCCGCATCCTTCTCGTCCTGTGTACGATGCAGAGCGAACGGTCGAAACTCAAGCACCGTCTCTAGCAGCACCAGGAGACTGTTCTCGAAGAGGCCCGGGCTCACAGACCGAAACGCTCGCAGCATCTCGAGCTGCATGCGGAAAGATCCGACCTGGAACAGACTCTGTCCTGGAGCGGACACAGTCCGACGACCGACGGCTCCACGTGCAGTCGTACCAACCGCATTAAGCTCCGTCGAGGCGTCCTTGTTCTCCTCTTGAGTCATCTTCAACTGCCGTTCTCGTTCCTGCGCCGCCTTGGCGCGTTTCTCCATGCGACGAGCTAGAAACGCCATGTAATCGCGCACGATCGCGCACTGCTGCGTGCGGCGCCGCTCACTGGCGATCCGCTCCCGTGATTCACGTGCCAGCGCCGTTCCTTCCATAGCCGTCAACGCGTTAGCTGCTGTACGGCGGCGGGCCTTCTGAGCACTGCTCCCACTCCTCTCTCCGTCTCCGCCCTCCCCGGTTTCTCGCGCAGCCTTCCCTACGGGCGGTACGGTAAACAGCTTGATCCGTGCTGCGTCGGCCATGCGCTCTAGCTCATCCATATGTAGCTCATCCGTTCCCGTCATCTCCAACACGTCGCCGTCGTCGTCTGCCGCCGAAGCACCCAGCGTTTCCGGTCGGTTCTGACGCAATTCTTGGTATTTTTCTGCCACGAAGGCGTCATCGTGGAGCAGCGTGAAGGGGACACCGTCTTTCCAGGCCCTGTCCATCCACGCGTCGTCCATGTCGCCGCCGTCGGGCTCCATCTCCGAGGAGGCCGTGGCGCCCATGGCAAATCTTCCGCTCGTTTCTTCCTTCAACAAGTGGAATCATTCGGAAAATCTTTCCGTTTCGATCTGGGGCATCTCACATGGGTTCCACATGGCCAACTGGGTCGTCAAATTGTTACTGATTTAGGATAGGGTTACGCTCTGAGGGGTACAATTAGAGAATCTTGAAGAGTCATCTTCGTCCAAGATGCAGACGAATGCGATGAACGAGATGGTGGTGTCGCTGGACGCCGCGTGGCTGTGCACGGCGGAGCGCGACATCGAACGCGAGGAAGAAGAGCGCTTAGCGTTGTTGCAGCGTGCGAAAATGCAGTCGATCAAAGGCAAATACGAGCTAGATGCAACCGCGCAACTGGATGCAGACCTCAAGCAGCAGCAGGTCGAGCTGCGCAAGCGAGCCGCCAAGCGACGGCAGCAGCCACCGCCCCAGTCATACCTGCACAACCAACAGCTTCCAGTGTTAGTAACCAAACCATCAGCCAATGTAGCCCAACGAGCGCCGCCACACTCGCCTCAGGAGCAGCAGCGGCATTACCAGAGTAGCAAGCCAGTCGCCAAGCCGAGTATCTATGAGCTGGAGAACCAGCGGCTAGCAGCGCTTGTGAATCGCAAACAAGCATCGAAAGTTGGTAAGCCCAGCCGCATGAAGACGGTGATGACGAAGAAGAAGGCCCCACCGCGGATTGTTGACGATATGCTCGCGCTGGAGAGGCGGTACGCGATGGCTGCACGCGTGCTGCAAGCATGGTGGCGGTCGCATCTCCGTACCCAGTTCTGGAGATCTTTCCTGAGGAAGAACCAAGCCGCCACGCAGATCCAGCGGTTGGTGCGAGGTTTCGTGTGTCGCTGTGTCGTTCGCACTTGGCATCGTAACCGAACCCATCGAGCGACGCGTATCCAGGCAGCACTTCGAGGCTTTCTCATGCGACGTGTGATCGCCTCGTGGAAGCGGTGGGAGTACGTGAACACTGTACGGATCCAATCGATTGTTCGAGGGCACTTTGGACGACGGAAAGCGAGAGAACTGCACCGTAACGTTGCAGCATTGCATATTCAGAGCCTCTGGCGAGGAAACAGAGCAAGGCGGCGAGCTGATCTACAGTGGCTAGCAGTCAAAGCCGTCGAACTGCAGAGACTCGTGCGCGGAATGCAGACGCGAAATCGAGTTCGACGTCGTCGACGAATGTTTAACGATGCAGCAACGCAGATTCAGCGGATCTTCCGAGGCACACAGGCGCGAGCCATGGTCGACAGAATACTTCGAGACCGAGAGACGGCCAATAGACGAGAATGGATGCACATGCTCGAAGTGGAAGAAGCGTGGCACCGCAAACAAAGAGATCGCCTCCAGTCTCGCCTCGAACGCTTTCGATTATACGATCAGTACGTCACCATGCAGAGGATCATAGTGGATGGTGCTTCTAAACTTTTTTTCTTTCTCTATCAGGTTGTGCGAGCTAGAAGACCAATACTATCGAGTCCACGAGCGCATCAACGATGTTAGTGCTTGTGGTGAAGCGTCGAGTCGGTCTTTGACTAACACTGATATTGCTTTGTGGCCTCAGATGGAAGCAATCTACTTGGACATGCAAAGCCAGCGGCTTCGAGTTTCGCCTCGTGCGATCGAACAGGGATGGGTCGAAGAAATGGAGCGAAAAATGCGAGCACAGCGAGAAGCGATCACGCAAGCCAAATTGAATGCTGTATTTGATCTCGGCCTCAGGTTCAAGCAAAAGGAGGAGGAGTATCTTGAACTGATGGATCGGATTCGCGTCATTGAAGACAAGCGACGACGAGTACGTGGAAACCAAGTCGCACGAGGGAGGGAACCTATACTGAGCCTTTTGTTTGTGTTCATCCAGCTCGAAATTGCACGAGACGAAGAGTTCTTGGACTTCTGGGAGGTGAGTTTATGATACTTGGGACAGGAATTTTATGGGAATTGATGAGTGGGTTTGTCCTGCATCGACAGCGAGAGTGTAAATACCAGCACGAGCTCAAACAGATCGAAAACAAACGTCGTGTGGCTGATACGAAGAGGAAATTTCGCGTGCAAATGTACCATTTCAGTGGCAAGAGAGACAAACGATGGCGAGGCACGCACTGGACGAATGACGTCCTCGAGGAAGCGAAGCGGCGTGAAATCTTCTGCTTGAGTAACACGAATCTTCTGGCGGCAATCGAAGCAAAGTGGCGCAATCATCTCCAAATGCCGAGGAATTCATCCGCTGTGGTGGAAGAAGTCAACGCGGAAGAAGCCACACGAGAACGGCTGCGTGAGTTGGAGGATCAGGTGGCTCTGGTTGCAGCAAATGCCCAAACACAACAGACGATGGCGATCTTTGATCCAGTGTTTCGAGACATCGAAGAACGCTTCGAACGCGTGAAAACGCATCAACAGAAGAACGAGAAGCGAAGCCAGTCGCGACAGGCTGAACGGAAGGCTGCAGCGCTCAGAATGCAGCAGAAAGAGGCAGAGTTGGCTAGCCGACCAGAAGTCTTTGCCGTCGTGAAAATGGACTCGGCAGAGCGACAGCTCAAGCTACGCAAAGGAATGCAGGCGTCTCGAATCCCGTGGCACATGCTCGACCAACTCGCAGATGAACGTCGAAAATTGGAGGAAGAGAAGGTCTTGTTCAAAGCCTGGCGCAAGGTGCACCCATCCATGTTCGCCAGCAAGAACTCAAGTTGAACAGACTCATAATTTACAGTTGTCTTAGCGACGACGCACTGCCTGAACGGCTTGCGTGACAGCAGTGAGGACATTCAAGCGTCCGTAGCCGTACACATTGTTGGGGAAGACCATCGTCGTGTCCGTCGTGGCAGTCACCAAGCAAGAATCCGTGATGCGAGGAACAAGCGGCGTCTGGTCTGTGGAGCTGGTGAGCACACTTTTGATCTTCGTTGGAGTCAGCGCTGGGTTTGCTTGGAGCATTAGTGCGACAGCGCCACTCACAAACGGCGCAGATGCACTCGTTCCGGTGAAGGTCCCGACGGCTGTAGACGAGGAGACTTGAGCAGCTACGACGTCCACACCTGGCGCAGTGAGATCAGGCTTGATCTCGCCCTTCGAGTTGGGGCCACGAGAGCTGCTCGAGGCGATATTGTCGGCGGACGTCGTTGCACCGACTGTGATGCCAGAGGTCCAGTCGGCAGGAGAACGCACCGTCGTACACCTCGAGCCCGTGTTGCCATTGGAGAAGACGGGAACGATACCAGCTGCAAGCCACGCGTTGACGACTGGCTCAAGCCCTCGCTCATCGATGGAGTCGTAGTTCCAGCTCATATTGATCACATGTGGGCGCTTGGAGCAGTCGGTCTGCTGGTCAGCGTTGAACGGACAGATCAGGAATTGGGCACACGTGAGCATCCACGACTCATCACAGTCTCCTCCATCGTCACACGCTCGACACGAGATCCACGACGCCTGCGGAGCGACACCCAGACCATTGCCTCCAGCCAAGATACTCAGAACAGACGTTCCGTGGCCTAGAGGATCGATGGGAGTGGCGGAGCTGTCGACGCTGTCAAACCAACCAAACTCAGGAACCATCCGACCAGCGAGGGATTCGTGTGTCGCGAGGACCCCACTGTCCGCGGCTGCCACACGGATCCCCGTTCCGTTGAAGCCTTGAGCCCACGCTTGCGTCGCTTGGATACGCTCAAGCGCCCATGAGTTCTGGAGTGTCGTCGTCGAGGTCGTCGCGGTCGCTGACACGTTCGCATGGGTGTCGGCGATTGGCAGTCGAGCGACGCGTTCCACACGGACATCGCCCACTCCTGGCATCGCTCGCAGCATCTCGACGAGCTCCTGCGTGGCGTTTCGCACCGACACCTCATTCGAGATCCACAAGCTCTGTGCTCGCGTTGTCTCCGGTGCCTGTTCATTGACAACGGCGAGCACCGGCGCATGGCTCTCCTTGGCGTGCTCCTTGAGCCCATCGACCATGACGGCAACATGGTCCGGAGCATCCGCGTCACACGACGTCCGCAGCTTGCGTCGGATGACCTTCATATCCAACAGGGAAGCTGGTCTGTATTCCTTCATCGTCACGATGACATTCAAGCCGCGTTTTGAAGCCGCCGGGGACTGCTGGCGCTGCTCAAAGCCAGAGAAGACCGAGGAGGCTCGGATCGCCACGGTGGTGGTCGCTGCAATAGCCAGAAGCAGCGCTGTACGACGTAGAACTCGCATCGTGTCGTGGGTAGGAAACCGAGTAGCTTGAGGGCGGAAGGTTTGGAAATGAGAGACCAACGTCGTGGATTCTGGAGGAGCTGTTGAGCTGATGGAATCAGATCCATTGAGCGTGACACGCATCCATCTGGTGGTACCACAACGTGACAACTGAAACCTGTCATAATACATACCGAAGCGACACGATCTATGATTTCATAGAGGTGTACTGGTTACGTTCTGGGGCTTCACACTGTGGATCTTTATGCAGCCTTCATGAGGTTCTTGATGCCGTTATCACCAACGTTAAGCAGCACGCTGCCCTGCTTGTTGGCCACGAGCATCTCGGCCAGTAGGCTGTTCGAGGCGTTGCCCGTGACCACAGTCTTGTCGTTGCTCGCAAGTGACTTGAGCAGGTCCAGTCGCTGCATGTCGAGCAAGTGCGCACGCAGCTTCTCCAGTTTCTTGGACGCTGTGCCTTCCGCTCGAGCGACAATCTCGCTGGCCTTGGCTGCGCCAAACGACTTGATCTCCGCGATCTCAGCCTCGAGTTGCATACGCAAGCTTTCGGCCTCCGCGGTCACCAGTTGGATGTCCGCGTCACAGTGCGAGGTGATCTCGGTCGAGATCTGCTGCGTGTCCGCCTTGATCTGCTCGATCTTTAGCAACGCGTCGGTGGCAATCTTGCTGCACTTGACCTTGGTCTCCTGCGCGATCTGGTCCTGGATCAGTCGCGTGTCGGCCATGATCAGATCGATTTCTTTCTGGATCTCGGCACACTTGGCCTTGCCCGTGGATTCTTCCTCCATGAGCATCATGTTACGGGCCAGTTTGGTCGTCTCGATCTCTTCCTTGTACTGAAGCAGCTGCATGTCGCTCATTTGCTTCATATTCTGCTCCTTGATCGCACTTAAGTGGGTTGTACGGCTCTGCATCTGCTCTTGGAACGAGTCGGGAAGACGCACATTCGTGATCGCGACGTTGGTGATCTGGACGCCGTAGTTGTTGAACTGCTTGTTCAGATTCAGCTTGATATCCTCCGTGACGTAGTACAACTGTCCTTCTTTAGCCGGCTCAGCAGCGACGCCTCCCACGGGATCTCCAGCTTCGTTCACACCGCGGTTGAGGTGGTTTAGGCCTCCGGTCTGGAAACGATCCCGCAAAGTGCCGTCTCGTAGTTTGTATACTTCAGTGTGGAGTACACTACGCGCGAGACCTCGCACGGCTTCATCTTGGGCTGCTCGCAATTGAACTTCGAGTCCATTTGCACCCAATTCATACACAAATCGACGCACCAGTGCGGGATCTTCACCTCGCTTCTCATCGCCCATGATGCGCAGCACCAGGCACATGTCGATGCGTACAGTCACATCGTCTGCCGTCTTACACCCCTTCACCGGAGTCTCAAACACGATGTACTGCTTCGTGACCAAGTGCGACACCTTCGTGAAGATGGATGCCCAGTGAAAGCCCGACGACCACACTGCAGTCTTCTTGCCGTCAGAGCCTTCGTAGTCCAGGTCCCTGCCTTGGTCTTGCACCAGCGCGTACATGCCTTCGGGCACTCGAATGTACGGTTTGATTGCACTTCGCCCTGGCTGGATGATGATCACGGTGTTGCCATTGTAGCACGCACCGAAGACACGGTTCGCCGAGTCGACACGGTGGGTCTCCTGGTACAGCAGCCGCGTCTGGTGCTGGCGGTCCATCGGTGGGGTCTCCGTAGCCATGGTGATCGGGGAAACGGTTTACTGGGCGGCAGCTCTGGATGGTCCGAATGTGAGTGGGCATCGCGGTTGACGAGTCAAACCACAAAGGCGGCAAGCACGACACCATGGTCGCATGAACACTGGTAGGTGCGATCGAACGGTCTTCGGTCCTACACCATGAAGCCCTGCAAATAGATCAAATGCGTTGTGTGAGGCCCCATCGTTTGCCGCGCTGTAACAGGGACTCTCGTCGAATAGATGGAACGAGATTGGATTTTCGTCCAAAATAGCGGTTGATAGGCAGCAAATCGCATTCTCTGATTAGGTGCGGCGGCAAAAGCCCAATTGAGATAGTGCTATATAGTACGACGCCGCGTCCCACGTGAGATCTCTTTGTTGGCGTGTGGCCTTGCCATGTTGGATGGAGAGTGTTCGGTAGCCTCACACGTCAAAGAACGACAAGAGAGCGAAACCATCACGGGTGCTCGCCACAAACAAGGAGAAGATGTACATGCAGCCCATGCAGCCACAAGCCATGCAGCCGCAATACGACCCCGCGTCGAGTACCGTCGGTTCTCCTAAGCGAGTCGGCCGGTACAATCGCCTCGTCCAGAAGAACATCTCCAAGCCTATGGACGGTGAGTTCGCGCGCGACTTGAGTGACTCATCAGTGTGTGAACTTACCAGAGTGGTTACCGTAGCCATGAAGCATTTCAATGCCAAAGTCGAGAATGGCGAGATCCCGCTGGTACTCATCCCACACTATCCCGCGCTCTATAGTTTCATGCTCCAGATCCCGTCTGGCTTGTTCGTCACGACTCTTTCAAGCCACGTTCCGCCTCAACTGCACGGCTGCTGACGGACTGGTCATTTGTTGGTCTGTGTATGTAGGTGGGTTCTCAAACAGAAGTGGAATGCGCACGAAGGGCTCATGGATCCAGGTCTTCAGATCTTCTGGCCAGCGTGGCACCGCATCTCCCACATCGTGACCAAGCAGGCCGTGTCGTACTCCAACCCCGTGCGCTACTGTCCGACATCGGACAATGTGATGGTCGATATCGATATCTCCATCAGTTTCCAAGTCGGCCCGACAGAGGACGACGCCGTCAAGTTTGTGTACTCTCTCGGAGCGCATCGTTTCGATGAGCTGCTCTACTCTCTGACAGAAGAAGCCATCCGAGGACTCGTTCAGTCCGTTCGACACGACCAAGTCCACGACTTGCGTGAGGACTTCGCCCAGGGCATGAAGAAAGACCTGAATCAGACACTGTCCGAGTACGGCGTGTTCATCCACAATGTCAAAGTCACCAACGTTGAGCTGCCAGCCAAGCTTTCACGGACACTGGAGGAGACGACAGCCTTCAAGACGCGTATGGAGGAGCAGGAGAAGAACCACGAGAACCGACTGCGGATCCTGCTGAACGAAGAGACTCAGAAACTCACCGCCTTACAGAAGGAGAACGACCGAACGATGCAGGATTTACTGGCGATGAAGGCGCGTACCTCTATCCAGCGGGACGAAATGCGGACGGTCGCGGAGGCGAAGGCCGAGGTGCAGATCGCCGAGCAAGTGTCGATCTTCGACAACAAGATCAAAGAAGCCGAGGGTTTCAAGCAGACTGCGCTGGCCACAGCCAGTGCCGACTCGATCCGTCGCAAGGCCAAGCCTGTGGTGGACCTATCGACACTTAAGACGGACTACAATCAGTACGTGAGCGTGTCCAAGATCAAGAGCGACGCTGTCATTAAGGCTGCCGAGCGAGAGGCTGCTAAGATCCAAGCTCATGCCGACGCCGAGGCGAACGCGGCTCCGTTTCTGGTGGAGAAACGCAACTTCGACTACCAGACCAAGAAGATCACACTAGAGACGATCTTCGCCCAGGTCGTGCCTATGGTCATCAGCGGCAAGAACGGCGACGATCTCATCCGCCAGACATTCTTGCAGACCTTGGATTCGAAGAGATGATACTTGAAGCAAGTCGTAGTGACATTACGTCAGTAAAGCGAGGCTTGGGATGAGTGGATCCACTAATAAAGCGTTTTCATTGGATAAAAAAGAATGAGCGGATCCGCTCCTGACGAGTGACGGTCTCACTTCGGCATTGCGGAATTCAGCCACTAATGCTGACGAGAGCAAGGACTCTGCAGCGCCTTGGCCGTCAGACGCTATTGGGCAGCAAGATGAACGCGGCCATGATGAGCTCCTCGAAGCTATTTAGCTTCGTGGGTGAGCTGAGTGATGATAAGCCGGCTCTCGTGGCGCGATGCAAGGAGACGCTGCACACGCTCGGCAATGACGACGGATACGTGCGTCTCCATCTACCCGGCTCACGCAGCGGCCCGGAGGCCAACGGCTTGATCCTGACGGAGCTCAAGCATTGCGCCGTGGTGGAGATCCACAACCCAGCCGCAAGAAATTCTCTCAGCGGACGCATGATGGTCGAGCTATCGGAGATCGTGACACAGTTGGAGGACCCGGAGGTGCACAAGGACATCAGCGTCGTTGTGCTGCGTGGAACTGGTGGCTGGTTCTGTGCTGGAGCCGATCTGCGAGTCGCGAAGAAGGAGCTGAGCTCTCGAGAGGGCGGATCAGCCATGAGCGCTGTCATGGTTGACACGCTGACGCGATTCCGCCGCCTGCCGCTGGTGAGTGTCGCGGTGGTCGAGGGTGGCGCGTACGGAGGAGGAGCAGAGCTCGCGACGTCATGTGATTTCCGACTACTCGCTGAAAACGCGGTTATCCAGTTCGTGCAAGCACGAATGGGTGTTTCGCCTGGCTGGGGTGGTGGTGCTCGACTGTACAAGATCGTCGGGCGTCAACACGCACTCCGTTTACTGTGTACGGCTGAGAAGCTGTCACCACAGCGAGCGACTGATCTTGGACTCGTCGACTCTGTGTTCAACAATGACGACCCAACGAGCTGCGAGACTGCGTGCGCCGACTTCCTCCGTCCATTTGACACAGCTGCGCCAGGTATGACTGAGTTTTGCTGAGCGTTTGTGTATGTGGTATGGTGCCTCTAACATGTATCATTGCCCGCCATTACAGAAGTATCGCATGGTGCCAAGCAAGTGATCACCAACGCCGACGATGTGAGCCTCGACGAGGTGCTCGACTTTGAACATCGCGTCTTCACGAAACTGTGGGGCGGCCCAGCAAACATCAGGGCTCTGGAAGGAGCCCTCCAGAAGACCAAACCAGCCACGAACTAACGGAAGGAGCGTTATTGCTGTCGTTGACGACTTCCTTCAAAGCAATCGATCTATTGTTGTTTCATTCCAGTGGTTGGTTGGTCTCCTTCGTTGTTGTCTGCTTGCTTCCGAGAGGTTGCCCGCAGGATGTAAGAGCCTCGTTCATACCCTAGAGTCGTCTTCGCTGCGATTCGCTTCGCATCCAAACTCAGCTTCTCGAGTTTCTTCTCGACCTCCTTGCGTTCGTTCGCTTTCTGATGAAGTTTACTACGGTGCTCACGTCGAGCCTCGTCCAAGATTCGCGCCCCATAATCCCCAGCTCCAACGGCGCTTCGAGACTGGCGTTTAACTCCCCTGTACCATCGGTTGGCAGTCTCATCAGACACCGCAGCATCCGCTTTTTGCTTCTCCACTCTGCTTCTTCGCATCGCTTCTTTGTATCTCTTGTCCGGTGGGATATCCGCCACTCCGATCGATTGATTGAATGTCTTGTACATGCGACGAACCTGCTTCATCTGCTGTGATTCCGCGGCCTCCCTCATCTTGACAGACTCCTCTTTCTCCTGTCGCTCTCGCCGATACTCATGCAGTCGCCTTCTTGCCTCGGCCGCTGCGCGGACGCCAATGTGGTCGATCGTAACCGGTACGGGGGGTGGCGCTGGTCCAAGTATCGCCTCAGGGAAAGCTTCTCTCTGACCAACTCGTCTGGCGTGCAGTCTCACCACACTCTCCGGAAAGGACACGTCTCTCCCAACTGAGCACTCACTCGCCCTGGGCTCGCCGCTATCGCTCGCAGTGTCATTGTCACTGAGTACACCGCGCAAAAGCTCCCTGGCCACGCTTGGTTTGCTGTTCTTCTTGAGCTCGTCGCAATGGACAGGACTCCTCTCTGAACCGACTGACCTCGGCAGTGGATGCACCGACAGCCCCTCCTCACGGCCGTCGCTCTCGTTCCCCGACTCCTCCTGCTCCTCCCACTCCTCTCCATACTCCTCCGCGTCGCTGTCGTTCACCATTCCACGTGCTTTGCAAATGCAACTCAAATGCCCCGACAAGATCGCTTGTCACAAGAATGGCTACACTGACCATCACTCCTCTTTAGTCAACCTTAGCTATCCGAACTTAGCGTCCATTGTAAGCAACCTCAAGTTGTGAAAATTCAATACCTCTTTAAAACGATAAATCGATTAGATCTGGCAGTTCATCCCGCTTTCTCAGGACGCCATGTCTGGAAACTGGAAGAAACCCCTCGAAGACTGGCGGAGCTCCTGGAACCGCAATGGATTCCCACCGCGTCACAGAAGTCACCGGCGGTGGACAGCTCGTGCTGGCTCAGGCTCTGAATGGCTCCGCCCCCACCACTGCCGCTACCTCGACTACAGAGCCCCAGGCTCTAACAGGTCCTCCGCATAATGCCTCCACGTCGAGTGTCGGAGACGACGATGATGACGACGATCTCGTGACGGACTCGCGCCGCAACTGGAGCAATGACGTGACGCTCACGCTCGTGCGGATCTGGAAGCGCGTGTGCCAGGCGCAACCCAAGGCCGGCCGCGTGGCGCGCATGCAGGCCATCTACGATGAGTTCAAGGACGCCGTGGACTGCTCGAACCGGTCGATCAAGGCCGTCGAAGACAAGCTGTACACGACCAAGCAGATGTACCAGTTCATCGTCAAGATGAATAGCACGGTGCCACGCCCGCAGCACCAAACGAACAACGAGCAAAAGAGCACGCCGACGTGGTTCACGCTCACGAAAGACGAGCGGAGGACTGTTCGCTCGCTGCATCGTGTTCGCATTCCCAACATCTCGCTGGAGGTGTACCAGGAGCTGGACAGCGTGCTCAACCCAGAGATCATTCTCACGCCGCAAGAGAAGCAATTGAAGCAGCAGATCAACCAGATTCTGTATCAAGGACAGGGCGACGTGCCTCCAGGTGGATACGCTGCGTCTTTGGCCGAGCCTCGTGTTGGAAACGAGGGCTTCGCCGTCGAGAATGGGGAGGCTGAAGGAGGGAAGGATACGGACAGCGTGGATATCATCGATGCCAAGCGGAACTGGAGCCACGAAGTCACTTTGCAGCTTGCGAAGGCATGGCACACTGTGATTCTCGTGGATGGTGACGTGCGTGGTGTGACACTGAGCCAGCGAGTGTATGCGGAGTTCATGAAGGCTGTCGGAGGCTGCTCACGATCCCGCAAGGCAGTGGAAGACAAGATGCACTCGATCAAGGAGATGTACCGATTCATTAGCTCATACAACGCCGGTTGCACACCAGGTTCAGGCAAAACCCCATGGTTTGAGCTGAAGAAACCGGAGCGACGACAACTCAAGTACGTGGACATCTCTCTCTGCCCAATGCATGCAGTGTATTTCAAGAAGTCTCATCATTTGATTGTATAGGGCTATTCACAAGATCCGCGTGCCGAACCTCACGCAAGAAATCTATGCTGAGCTCGCAGCGTTCATGAAGAAGACTGCCGATACTCCAGTCGCGACGTCGCTCGCGATGGGCTCTGTCCAGTCGACCAGTATGCCTCCCACAACCTCGCAAATGACGATCACGCCGACCTCCGTGACCGAAAGCGATCCTACGCCTTACGATCGCCCAGGGCTGCCTTCCGAGTCTGCTGAGATGACCCTCGCGAACAGCTACGAGATCCTGCGGCGTCTCGCTGACGAAGAGAGCCGCCTGTCCCCTGCTTCATTCGGGCACACGGTTCAGCCAACGTATCAGCAGTCTCTCCAGCAAACGTATCAGCAGCCACGGCAGACCAACACCATTCCGATGCCGTACACGACCACGGACCCCCAGCAACAATACCAGCAGGACGGCGGAGCTGTTGAGCCACCAGCCAAGCGGTCTCGTCCCAATGAGGATGCTCCGAACGACGAACGGCTCCAAGAACTCCTCACTCTCCAACGTCAGGCCCTCGTTGAGCGACGCCAGCACCACGCTGAGCAAATGGCCATGCTCGGTCAGATCCTCGGTCTGCTTCATCGGCAGACGCACCACCAACTTTGAGCGTTTCCGTCGTTTATGTTGCGATGTTGAAATAGAAGTTACGCTACAGTTGCTCTAAGAATCATATGTTGAAATGAAGTTGCTGTTGAGAAGTAGAATCAAGAGCTCCGACCAGCCCGATCAACTGCACAGATTGCGAAAATGGCGACGACGCCTGCGACGCCCGAGGAGGCGACGCCGTTTAACCGGCTCATCGGTGAGAAGGACGTGCTCGCAGCCATCACGAGCGAGTATCTTGATGAAAACGCCGCCAAGAAAGACACATCCGCTGCCACGGTGTGTCTGGGCCGCGTGCTCATGACAACCTACCGCTTCCAGTTTCTACCAGATCCGCACGAGTACGACCGCGTGCACACGCATCTTCTACAGCGCGCGCCGGAGGAGATAGAGAGCTACTTCCTCATCCCACTGGGCTGCATCATGGGCGTCAAGAAGAAGAACTCGGTCATTGAGATCACCACGAAGGACCTG
>JAADVL010000007.1:0-137518 GCA_023334995.1 Pythium sukuiense | reverse complement strand
GTGGCGGTGGCGGCTACGGAGGCAACTCGGACCACAACGAAGAGCGGGACAAGGGATACTCCAGCCGGTACGCGGACGAACAGGAAGACTACCGCAGCGGCCGAAGTGCTCGTCGTGAAAAGAACCGAGGTGTGTTTTTATTTTGTCGCGATGGATCTTCAAACGACTGCCGATTCTAATCAGGATTCTTTCATGTCTTCGCCGCAGATGAATCCGAATCGGAGGAAGAAGAAGTACGTTATGATCAGGGATTGAGTGAGCTTGCGAATACCCACTGACCATGATGTGGATTTTCTGACAGACTAGCACACGCCGACGCACGGGCTCTGGGTCTCGGAAGAAGGCGAGCAAGAAGAGAGACGTAAGCTTTCCTCAATTTGATACCAAAGATTGCGGTCGACTCTTATGATCGTCGTGAAAACAGGACGCAGAATCTGCCTCAGCATCCAAGGGACCGTCCGCGGCGCCATCACTGCTTGATGATGACTTCTTTGGGTCGGCTGCCCCGGCTGCTTCCACGTCTTCCAACTCCGCTGGTGCCTCTACTGGTAAGGTGTTCCACAACAAAACTCTGTGTGCTCGATCTGTCGCTTACCTTATTACCATCACTATGTAGGTGGTTTCGATCCATTTTCCGCCGCTCCTGCGCAGCAGTCGTTCAATGCGTTTGGCAGTGCTCCACAGCAACCAGCTCAGCCTGCCTTTGATCCATTTGGTGCGGCTACGCAATCCGCTCCGGGCGGTAGCGGCTTCGGCGGGTTCCCTGCACCTCCAGCGCAGCAGCAGCAGCAGCAAGGCTTCGGGGGATTCCAAGCGGCGCCAACACAACAGCAGCAAGGCTTCAGTGCGTTCGGTCAAGCTGCACCTCCAGCACCAGCGTTTGGCCAGCCACAGACGGGAGGATTCGGTGCTCCGTTCGGGCAGCAGCAACCGATGGGCGGTATGCAGAACCCAGCGCAGTCTCGGACTACCTCGAATCCAGGAATGGGAGTTCAACAGTCTCGAACGGCTTCCAACTCAAAGCCTGCGGAACCAGCTCGCAATGACGCGTGGGGTGCCGGCTCAAACTTGTTCGACCTGAGCAACCTTGGCCCAGGAACACAATCACCATCGTCAGGCCCAGGCAGCACATCTCGTCCAGGTGGTGGCAATGCTCAGGCCAGCTTCAGCGGTTTGGATACCCTCGCAGGAATGCCTCAGAAGACGGGCTCGTTCGGACACGGAGGCATGAACCCGATGGGTGGCCCTCGCCCGATGGGAGGCATGGGTATGGGCGGCATGCAACCGATGGGTGGCATGGGCATGGGTGGCATGCAGCCTATGGGTGGCATGGGTATGGGCATGAGCGGTATGCAGCCTATGGGTGGTATGCAACCGATGGGTATGCAGCCTATGGGCATGCAGCCTATGGGTGGTATGCAGCAAATGGGAGGCATGGGAGGCATGCAGCCTATGGGCGGTATGGGCATGGGCATGGGTGGCATGCAGCAGCCTCGTCCGATGGGCAACATGGGCGGCATGATGAATCCTGGCATGGGCCAGCCGCAACAGCAGCAGCAGCAGCAGCAGCACAACCCGTTCGGCAACTTCGGCCAGTTCTAAGTGGTCGTAGAGCAGTCCCGGTAGCAAAGTGTGACTCGTGCTCATGCCGTTTCCAACACCGCAACCAAGTGGATATTTGAATAAATGAGAAACATGCAGACGCCGTCACACTCATTCATGCTGACGGCACAATGGCTATCACCTACCTTCATGCTCTTTCGCTATCGTAGTAATCTATCTAACAATGTTCATGCTTTCACCGACCTGTGCACTGCCATCAGGATTCACCAGTTACCTTCATCAGCAGCGCCATCAATGCCTCCGCTCACCTGCCGTAGTCGACTGATGTTCCAGCGAGCATCCTTCGCCTGAATGCAGCTTGCTGACAGGCCGAGCGGTCTCGGCACCTGCTGAGATTTAACTGCTGGCCAACAGCACGGCGCGACAGGATCCATTCGAAGCGCGCGCACTTCTCGAGCGAATCTCTCTCGAGTTCATGAGCACGAAGACGCACCATCCGTCGGGCTGTCTGGCTGGTCGTCCATGCTTTGGTCGTCCTTGCCTTCGGAGTTGTCTCTTTCCCACGTTGATGCACTCAGCACATTCACTTGACTGGACACTTTCTTGAGTGGCGCGACGACAGACTGGCCGTCGACATCGAGATCTTTATCATCAATGTGCACCGACTTGCGCTTCCGGAAGCCTTCGGGACACTTCGTCAAGATGCTGTACGAAGAAGACATGACCCGAAGATGCTCTGGCACCGACAGTCGAACCGACGGATGCGTCGGCATGCGGTGGTCCTCCTCATCCTCCGGCAGTGGGGAGATCTCGATGGCATCAACGCACATGCCTTCCAGCGGTTCATCGGACGCCGTGTCGCTGTTGTTATCCTCACAGCTCATCGATCGTGGAGGCGCGTACAGCGGTCGTTGGTTCTTCATGCGCAGTTGTTTGCGCAGCACATCCCGTGGCTGCGGCGACGACGGGGGCGTCGACGGGCGGTCGCCGCTGGAGAAGAACACGTTAAAGTGGCCAGGTCGTCGTCTGCGCACGCCGCTGTTGCAGCCGTCATCCACGTCCTGCTCCATGTGGTCGACTTGGCTGTCGCCCACAAGGCGGCGTCCAACGGCGATCTGGTTGAGCTTCTCGCGGAGAAGCACCATGTCTTCCGGATCCTCCAGCGCCACCGCCTTCCGCAGCGGCATCACCGCAGACACGCAAGCGACCTCCTCTCTCGCACGCTCTTGGTTGTTGGGTCGCGGACTCTGCTGCGCGGCCATGATGATCTCGGAGCTGAATAGCTAGACACGGGCGACCTCTCGGGTGGAAAGAGCGCCTGCTGGACGATACTGGACTGCTCCGGATCGGACGGACGCGCCTGGATGGCAATTTGTGACACCCTCGACCACGCTACTTCAATCCAGAGTCCTGGGGCGACGTTCGGTTAGGTCTTTTGGACGGCGGGGTATCCGGATTCCAGTCGACTTTCTCTGCTTTACGCGTCCAAAAGCAAGGAACAGGAAGGAAAGGAAATGCTCTTTTACTTACGCGTAAGTTTCATGATTATTTCCAATGATTCGAGCGAGATTCGTTTTTTTTGAGAATGAAATGAAATTTACCAAACGTTCAGTTCGTAATTTATAAAAAATTCGATCTCAGAAAATGCGAAGAAACAATTTGCGACACCTGAAGAAACGACCTCAAGTCCATCGCATCATCTGATTGGCCAAAATAGAACATTCTATATTTTTGATCCAATCATTCTATCGAATAGAGCGGCTCTCTCACGACGGGATCGGCAGGCATGTGACTACCTACGGTGGGGGTCGCAACAGAACAAGGACGGTTGACATTTGATCGAACGTCTTCCAATTCAAAGGCAACTGCCTCTTGTGATCCAACCGCGCGTGCCTTGCGCGCCACGAGCGCAGCGAAGTTGGCGAGCAAACGCCGCTCTCCCAGCTAGCCAGCATGTCGTCAAGCCTATGCATGCTAGCTGACTGGGCTAGTGCACGGTGTTCAATGGTGCACAAGTTCAGCCAGCCAGCATGCATGTGTTCCTCGGTCTCGGTTTTGTTCGGGGTCGAGATCGTTGCTGTAGTCGTATTCGCAAGCACTCAACCAATCTGCGACGCAGTGAGTCGCAAAAGCAATTGAATATGATGTGTTGACTGCTGAAAATGACACGCATGGCATCGAATTTTGCAAGCACAAAATCCTTCCTATTATCAGTCGATTCTCGGGTCCCGTGATGAGCGAGAACCTAGTAAGTATTCATGCAGCTAGCTCCACCAACGCTGACAGCTCTTCTGGAGGACGTCCCACGTGCAGAAGAACACCCCGTCACACGCCTGCAAGGACACAAGGCGTGAGCACTGGCCCGGTCGCGCCGATGCTCGCTTCCCCTCGATCGCACTAAGTGCGTTCAGGCGGCCGTAGCCATACATGTTGTTGGGAAATACGCCGTCCGCAGTATTGCCGCACGTCTGTCCTGTTGGCTTGAGGGATGCCTGGTCCGCGGTGCCTAGAATCCGCTGACGGATCTCGTCTGCCGGCATCTTCGGGTTCATAGACAGCAGCAGAGCCACGGTACCTCCGACGTGAGGCGAGGCAGGCGAAGTCCCGGACGCGGTTGTCGACGCCGTGTCGCTACCCCACGCTGTGGACATGACGTAGTCCCCGGGCGCCGTGATCTCGGGCTTGATGAGCCCACCCACGACCGAAGGGCCTCTGTCTGAGAATTGCGCGAGACCGTCAGTAGAGTCACTGGCGCCGACACTGAGCACGTGCGTGAAGTTGCCGTCGCCTGGCGACTCGGCAGACATGCACTTGGGACCATTGTTGCCCAACGGGATGACTGCGAAGATCCCGGCCTTTGCCCACGCGGCCAGCGATGAGTCGTAGAGAGTGTCCCCCTGTTGGCCTGCGGCTTCAACGTTGACAACATGTGGCGCCTTCGAGCAGTCTCGGATCGATCCCGTAGGATCAGTGGGGCATGTCATGAATTGTGCGCACTCGATTAGAGCTGACATGTAGGATCCACCTCCCCCCTTCTTGATAGACTTGCACGTGATCCACTTGGCACCTGGCGCAACGCCGTAGCCGTTGGCACCGACCATTGAGCCCATACAGTACGTGCCATGGCCTCCACCATCGTAAGCCTCCATGCCCCGGCTCCCAATGTCCTCGGCGGCGTCTAACCAACCAAACTCCTTGCGGTAGCTACCACGGAGAGACTCGTGGCTTGCACGCACACCGGAGTCGATCGATGCCACGACGACACCTTGGCCCATGTAGCCCTTGGCCCACACCTCCGGCGCCTGGATCATACTGACGCCCCACTGTGGCGTAGAAGCAGCAGTAGTAGCGCTGGTCGAGAATGCAGCAGTCGACATGTTGACCTCACGTAGTGTCGGCATCGGCACGATCTCCTCTTCATCAATCGACGCGATTCCAGGCACGCTCGCAAGCTTCTCCACCAACTCGAACGTCGCGTTGCGGAAGTAGACTTGGTTTGTGAGCCAGAAGCTGCGCATCTCGCTTGCGTACGCCCCAAAAGAGGATTCCTGGGCCATGAGCCTCGTGATATCCGCCTGGCTGGCTCGTGCGTGGCTCTCCAGCGTCTCCACCATGTTGGTGATGAGATCACCACGCGATGCGAACGATGCCTCGTGGGGCAAACTCTCAATCACGGGCCGGGTCGCGTCACGCATGGACACGATGAGGTTCACGACGCCTTGACGCTGCAGCTTGCGGTGGACGGCGGCATCCACGCGTGGTCGCACAGCCGCTTGGGCTGCAGCCACGAGAAGCGCACTAACAACGATGACGCCGCGAAGGAGCATGCTGCAGTGAGATCCGCGATGATTGTCTTGAGAGGCAAACGCCGAGTCTCAAAATGAGCCGTGGTGAACAACTGAGCTCAAGCTTGGAGCTCCTACCCATTCGTCCTACATTTGAGTCATGGGGGCACCATCTCTGGTCCGAGTTTGTACCGCACTATAGTGAACGCCATAGTTCCGAGAGAAAGTTCATGTCATCCATGAGCTTCTACGCCTCATATATGAGCTCGCACAGTTGGCGCGGGAAGTCGCATCATGGTGGAGAGTTGTATCGTCTACCCTAATCAAGTACACATATAATTTGAATTGTCATACCAAGGTTATCACATAACAAAGGTGTACAGTCGGTTATTGTTGGTATAATAACGCCTACATCAATTAATCAGTTTGAACAGGCTGATTAGATGAAGGATCCTCTTGTTCTTAGGATCCTCTGCGTTCCCGCTCGAAACTTCATCTCAGAGCTCGCACAGTTGGCCAACTGTGCGGTTTCTGACTTGAAGTTCCCGAGTGGCGGCCACGAACCACACGCGGTCGCCCTAATCATGTCGACCTGGGTACTGTACAGACATGTTCGCGACCTTCTTACATTACTGGCTCCTAAATTGCTCGCAGACAATGGCTGCCCAGTGGACACTACCCAGCGGAGTCCACAAAGACGTTTAGAAGCCACGACCGACTTCAACGTGTCGACGCTAGCGTTCAGCTCTAGCATGCCTCCGCTTCATAGGAAGAAAATGTTCAACAGTGAAGTGTGTCTAATGGACACGGAGGACGATAGCGAGTCCAAATGATTTCACATTGCGTGCTGCTACTGAGATCGATTCGCTTCATCACTAGGGGCTATTGAACGTGTCGACGTATCTCGACCGCACGTTGGTCGGCGTGGTCGGAGTCGGCCGTTTCACTGTCGCCATAGACGCTGGCGACGCAAAACGAGTCGCCGAGTGACTCGGAGACAAGACCCCGCTCAGCTTGCGCTTCTCCAGCGCGTCCAGTACTTCCGGTGGAGGCGGTGGTAGTGATGCAGACGTCGGACTGATTAGCGGCTTGCGGCGCAGCTCGGCTTCGATCTCCGGAGGAGGCCGCAGGTCTTCATAGTCGGGCAGGAAGCCTGTAGCCTTCATACTCGAAGGGCTCGATTGTGCCTCTTCGAAATCGCTCTTCGATTCGTCTTCGTCGGATTCTGCCGCACCAGCAGACGACAGACTGGGTGTCGAGCCTGAGCCGAAGACCGAGCCCAATAACCAGCGCTGAGAACGGAAAAACATCAATCAGTCATGACCGAAGCGATCGCAATGGCATCAACAGCGTACGTACCCCCCACGATGCTTGAGGTTTGCTTTGCGGCTTCTCCTCCGCCTTTGTCTTCGTGGCTTTCTCTGTCTTTCTCATGGAGGCATTTCTCGAAGGCTGGGTCTTCTCCGTCTCATCGTCTCTCTGCCATACAGAGTGAATAAGCAAGTGTTCGATGTTTCTTCCACACACGTCACGCATAGTCTCACCATTTCCAGGCCCTCCGCCTCCTCAAGCAGGACCAATGTGCTGGCCATTGGGTGGTCTTTCGAGAGATCGTCGAATCGATGGCGTAGCGGAGACCGTGTCTTCAAGTTGGCCAACGCCGTCAAACCGAGCGCGTTCTTTGCGAAGATGTCAACGCCGTACTCCAATAGCATCGCAACACACTCGACGCTGCCGTCCCATGCTGCAAGGTGGAGTGCTGTGTCGCGACTAGCGTTGGTCGCCGCTTGGTTGGCTGCACTCTGGAGCAGGAACTTGGTGCAGTCAAAGTGGCCCTGTGCACAGGCCACGAGCAACGGGGTATTGCCGTTCTCGTCACGGATCTCAACGTCGGCGCCAAACTCACACAGCAGCATGACGGCCTCCAGATCGCCGAGCTCGCTTGCTAGATGGAGCGGCGTGCCTCGCTCGCCGATGTCGCGGATGTTCGGGGAGATTCCGCTCAGCAAAAGCTGGTGGAGTCGGTCTCTGTTGGTCTTGCGTACGCTGTCGAACACGGCCGATGCTGGTGGGAGCATAGCCACGGAGCCTGCACCCTGACGAGGTGAGAGAGTGGCGTTTCGAGGCGACAGAGTCTGCTGCTGCTGGCTTGGGCTGTCGGATGCACGAGCCATGTTCTCAAAGAAACGGTTCCACACGGCGTCGACTCGAGCCGGTGAGATCGCTGTGGATCCGGACTCCGGGTCATTGAGCGTTGACGCGTGGCTCTTGGCAGCAGAGTCGTTGCTGTAGTACTCGGTGAAGTCCACGGACGGGTCTTGCGTGTAGTAAGATGGATCGTAGTTGCCAGAGGTTGTATTGAACGAGTCGTCGGGTTGGGAGACACCCGTAGCGGTGGCGGCGCTATAGGAATCGTAGCCGTGATTGAGCTCGTACACTTGCTGCTCTGCTTCCTCAGCTTCAAACGTGTCCTCGTACACTTCGTGGCTGTTCGTGGTACTGTCAGCCGTGACCTCGGCGTCGACATTGCCGCTGTCGTCTTGGTGCTTCCAGCCTTCTTGCTGCATCGCCTGTACTGACTGGAGCAGCGCTGCGTTCTCGCGAAGACTGTTGTCGATTGTCTGCGTCCAATAGTCCTCCTGTCGTGCGTGCTCGGCCCTTTCTCGCTTGAGTTTATCCTGCGAGCTGCGCGCAATCGACTCGAGCATGGTCGCACGCGACGAAATACTCTCCAATGCGGCCTGGAGTGAAGTTAATTCGTGTTCTTTGGCATCGAGCTGCTCGCGCAGGTAGTCGTTTGCCTCACGCGCCTGTAGATTTGGCCATAATGATTGTCGTGAGCCCAATCGATCAGCTATAATAGCCCACCGTGAAGTAACTCACCTCTCCCAGCTCTTGGCTCGCAGTCGACTGGTAGTTTGTGAGTGTGTCGATCTGATGGAGAAGGTTGTCTTGTCTCTCATGAGCCTCCTAATACCACATCACGAAATCTCAGTGATCCGCCTGACCCAACCAATGAGTCATGAAAGTCTTAGACTTACACTCAGTGCCTCCGCCATCGTCGCACTTTCTCGCTGGACAGCATCCATAAACTGGTACACAGTCGACGCGAGCACTGCGTCTGCCGACGAGTGCTGGAGCAACTGTGTGAGATATACTCGTAGACTCTCCAGTTCGCCTCCCAGCAACGGCGTCGCTGTCGCTACTGGCTGTCGTTCAGCATCACCGCCTTCGTGCTTCTCCTCAGAGTTATCATACATGACCACTCCGTGGTCTTCGACCTCTGCTGTTCCGTTTCTTGAAGAGTACTGGCTTGCTGCTTGCAGGAGTTGTGCGCAGTCGACTCGGTTCTCCATAATACTCACCACAAGTGGCGTGCGACCCTGGGCGTCTTCTGCGTCGATCGACGCGCCACTCGTCATTAATGCTCGCACAGCATTTGCATTTCCGTGCCGTGCCGCCAAATGCAGTGGCGTCTCGTCATCTGCATTGCGCAGGTTCAGGATCGCTGCCATGCTGTCCATTTCCAGCAAGCAGCTCAGCACTTCGTCGCTCCAGCAGCGGATCGCGATGTGAAGCACAGTGTTGCCGTCGATATCACGCGTGTATATGGATGCACCGTATCGCACGAGCAGACGTACAAGCGTCGCGTGGTTTGTTCGACAGGCCATCACCAGAGGCGTCTCAATGGTTGAATACCTCACCTCTTTGGCAGTCTCTTCGAATCCATCGACTCGTGCTCCGTAGTCCAGCAGCATCGCCGCCCCACGTGCATTGCCGTGTTGAACAGCGACGTGGAGTGGTGTCAGCCCGGAGGCATTCACGGCATTCACGTCCACCTCGTAGCGCAGCAGCTCTTGAAGCTGTGCAGTCTCGTCATTCTTGGTCACAGCGAGGAAGAGCGCTTCGAGATACGACGGAGTCACTTGTGTGGCGGCCTCTGGCTGCGTAATTGTAGAAGACGGCGCGTAGTAAGCTCTCGATGCTGGCACGACGTGGACAGGAACTTGGGCTGGCAACTCTCCGTACCCAGCTGACTCGTCGACTTGGGCTTGGTTTTCTTCATTGGTATCCACAGGAGAGAGTGCTGCGGTCGGTGACAACAGGGCTGGTGGTCGCACCCACTGTGAGACCTGTGTGCGAGAGTTGTAATAGTACTCGTGGCCACTCTCTGCGACGTACTTGATCCACTCGGAGGCTAGTGGCGCAGGCGGCTGCACAGGCCGCACTGGAGACGGAGGCGGCGTGCTGTCGGGTGTGAGCGAGTCGTCGCCACGCTGGCGCTGCTGCTCGTACTCGTCTTCGTTGTAGAACTCGTTCTCGTGGCGTAGGATATTCACATACTCTTCCGACGTGCCCACGGAGCCGTATTCCCCTCCCTCTTCATCTTCGTCCTCGTCATCCTCGTCTTCATTGGGGGTCTCGTCACCGTCCTCCTCGTCACCGTCGTCGTTGTACATCGACTCCTCGTCCACCGTCGACGTGTCGCCTCGCTCTTCCCGTCGAAATCCTCGGAGCCCGTCCATCGCATCTCCTTCCGTCTCCGCTTCCGTCCCAGTATCGCTCTCCGACATGACGCTGAGCTGGAGCGACGTACGGCGCTCCGGGCTGTCCACTTGGTCCCCGTGCTTCGCCGTCGTCTCGTCCTCCTCCACAGCATCCGCTACTGTCGCCCCCGACCCGCTCTCCGGCTCCACCCCTTTACTACTGTCTTCTTCGGCGCTTGTAACCTCAGTAGAAGCCTCTAGTGGCTGTGATACTACGCCCACGGTCTCAGTTAATCCGCTCGCCCCCGCAGCTACAGCCGCAGCTGCCGCCTTTCCCGCTTGGGCTCGACTCGCGAGCACCTGCGCAGGGGTCCGAGGCCGTGGAGGCAGATCTCCATCGCCAGCGACGTCGTCTGAGCGGCTTCCTCGCCGTGGAATCGGCGGCGGCGTGCCCCGGCGGCCTCGAGAGCGAGGACTCGCCCACTCTTGGGAGCTCTTGCGCACGGGCTCCTGGGCCGCTGTTATCACACCACGCACATCACTCGACAGCGGAGATGCGACTGCATCAACTGGAGACACTTGTAGCGTTGGAGGTGGTGCCGTGTCGACGCTGAGCGCGGAGGAAGAAGCGGCTTCTTCCATGTTGGCGAGGGTGTTCTTCAACTGCTCAAGTGACGTTTCCGGATGCGAAAACCTCCCATACTAAATAGTCACAAGCAAAACCCACACAATCCGCATAACGTGAATATCATGAAACATATACCCGATATCAGTACATTTCCATCAACCAACCCAAACGAAGAGCTCGAAATGGCGCGTCCCCGCTCGGCTGCTGCGGCCGCTGCCGCCGCCGCCGCCATCGCGCGTGCCTCTGGCGCATCCGCCACTCCGTCGACACTCATCAGTAGCAGTAGCTCGTCGTCGGCAGCTCCGAAGCCGTCGCGGGAGCACGTCGTCCGTCTGCTGTCGTTCAACATTTGGTTCGATCCGCTCTGCATGGCCACGCGCATGCGCGCCATCGGCGGACTCGTGGCCAAGTACCGGCCGGCGGTCATCGGCTTCCAGGAAGTCACGCGCGAGTCACTAGATATGCTGCGCAAGCAGCAGTGGTCGCGCTACTACGACTGCAGTATCGACACAGCGCCGCCTTTCTCGGAGGCCTACTTCGTTGTGCTGTTCAGTGCCTTGCCCGTGGTCTCGCTGGAGTCGCTGCCCTTTGCCAACACGGGCATGGGCCGTGAGCTGCTAGCTGCCAAAGTCCAAGTCGCGCCGGGCCACACGCTGCTCGTGGGCACGTCCCACTTGGAGAGTCTGCCGCAGTTCAAGCGAGAACGAGTGAGCCAGCTGAAGCAGAGCCTCCAGTTCCTGAGCGACCGCATTGCGGAAGACAAAGACACAGCCACGTGCCTTGGCGCAGTGTTCATGGGAGATATGAACCTGCTACGTGGAGATATGAAGCTGCTAGATCCACGCTGTGCCGCCGAGGAGATCACGATCGAAGCCGCCAAATCGTCGAGATCCAAGTGCCGGAAATGCAGTGACACCATCGAGAAAGACAGCATTCGTGTTGGCATGGCAGCCAAAGACAAACTACCTAATGGGAAGACCGTGGAAATCGTGATGTGGTATCACCAGGACTGCTTCTTAAGCCACGACGGGATAAGTGAGGTTTACAAGCAAGCAGTTTACCAGTCGCCACTGTCCAAGACGAGCACCGCCGCCCAGGAGAAAGCCCAGTCCGACGACTCGTCGGAAGAAGTCGACCCGGCGTCGCTGGGACTTCTGCCGCGATGGAAAGATCTGTGGCTGACTGTGGCTGGCAACACGGAGGACAACGGCTACACGTACGACGGCAAACGCAACGGCGTGATCAAGAACAAGTCCTACCAGAGCCGATTCGACCGCGTGTACTTCCACCCAGGTCCTCGCAATGCCACGAACGTGTTTGAGAAGATCGAAATGGTCGGCACGGAGCCGATCGCCGATGGGCTCTGGGCGTCCGACCATTTCGGACTGCTCACGACGTTCTGCTTCCACGCGGCTGTGAACGCACGAGCCGACGCCAAGCGAAAGCGTCAAGACGAAGGAGCCCAAGGCAGAGAGGACCAGGGATCCAAGACAAAGCCTATTGAGTTGGATTGACAAGGTGGTAAGGTATCAAACATGTTTACATATCGTGGGCATGGGTCCGGCACCTTCTTTGAGATCTCTTAGTACCCACCGCGAGATCCGCGCGTTGGCGTGTTGTACTCGTCGTCGTCACCGTTGTTGCTACGCATACTGCTCTTTCGACGCACCTTGACGAGATTCGCGGCGCCGCCACCCACGGCGACGGTGGATCCTGAGTAGCTGCTTCCTTCGGGGGTCTCGTCGCTGCGTGTGCCTGAGCCGGGTGTCGATGTGCTGAGCCAGATGGGCACCTTCTCTTGCTGGTCTTGGCGCCTTCCTCCACTGCCGTTGTCTTTGTCTCTGCCCTTTTCTTTGTCTGCGGCAGGCTTTGGTTTGACGACGTAGTCTCCAAACTCCTCGTCATCATCCGCTTGCAGCGAGCGCCTGCTCTTTCCTGGTGCGGAGTGTGGTGGTGGGAACACATCCACCGCCATGGCTTTCTCTTCGACTGGCACTGAGCGTGGTGGACGCAATGCAGCGATCCGTCTCACGTGGGAAGCTCGGCTTCCTCTCACTACCGTCGCGTCTTCGGCATTGAAATGATCAGCGTAGTTGGTGTTGTTGTCATCGCCATTGTCATCGTCCACAAGAAGCGGTTGCAAACGACGCTGCAGAGACAGCGAGCACTCTTGCTGAACGAATCGATCGACTTCGTCCGCAGCATTTGCAGTCCTGGCTTTCAGCGTCGCCATCACCTTTCGAGTAGCCCCACGGACAAGCGGACTCGGGTGGATCATGCACGATCCCAAGAACGGTACGACGTTCTCGATCGTCAACGCGTCACTGGAGTTTGAAGAGGATTTGGAGCCGCCGGACGATGACTTGCGACGTGCAAGCGTTGGCGTGGCAGCACCTGACGTTGAGTGGGAGTTCGTTGCTTTGGTGTCGCTTGCTTGAAGCAGCTCTTCCATGAGCTCAAGTCGCAGCATAAACTGCCAGCGAAGCTTACACAGTGCGATCTTTCGCTGGCGCTTCACTGGTTCGTTCATCAGATCACGTTGCTCTGGGGCACTCAAAAGTGCATTGCAAACAGCGTTTCGACCGGCAGCACTCTTGTTCGCCACGAGCTGCAAGATCGACTTGACCTGGACGCGTACACGCACACTGCCATTGGCGCTTTGCTGCACGACGCTTCGAATCGTGGATCCAAGGATGAGGTGCACACCCCACTCACCCCACGGGATGGCGTACTCACACGGCGTCGTCTTTGGTGGGTCCACGATCAGCCAGAGTAAGTGGAATGCGGCCAGACAAACACCGGGAGTGCCGTCCAGAAGAAGCTGTTTCGTGAGTAGACACGAGATCTCCCACGCACCTTTAAAGTGCGGGTTCCGCGGTGCATCCACGAACAGTGTCATGAGCTTGTCGACGCCCAGACAGCGCTGACCAGCCGACGACGACGTCAGCAAGTCGGCAATCTCTTTTGAGCACACGTGTCGAAGCTTGTTGATGTCAAGTGCTAGTGGTTGCTGGCGAGAGCTGTCAATCTCATGGCCGCCAATATCATCGTCAGCACCACTAGGTCGCAATGAAAGCTTGGTGATCTGAATGACCTTGCGTGTGATCGTGTCACGAATCGCTGGTTTGACCTGCGACAGCAGTCCCTGCAAATCCAGGTCGGGAGCAGTCGATCCTCCATTTGTGACCTCATAGATCACAGCGTACGCATCAATCGCTGCGTTCCGTACGTCGACATGTTTGTTCTCAAAAGCCGACATCACGAGCCGTAAGATCTCTGCGAGCTCCGGGCCCAGACTTGCTGACGGTGACGCATGGGCATCCCGAATGAGCATCGTGAATAGCTTGAACAACTCGGTTCCGACAAGTGGAGAGGACGCGAAGGCAGATGATGGTGAGGCTTCGATGAGCTGCGTGAACTGACTGGTGAGAATACGGCACATGCGCTTTTGTCCGACATGGTGGAGAGAGGATAGCGAGTGAAGCAGCGTCACACAGTCGGCACGCAGACGCTGCTTCGTGTCGCCAAACTTCTGCAGTGCTGCTGACGCGGTGCGCTCCAAGAAACTGTCGATAACATTATCGCCTCCAGGCTGGTCCGTCGACACCAGAGGCACAAACTCGACTGCAATCAGCTGACACAACCGAAGCGTACACTGGAATACGCGTGCAACTGTGTCGTCGAGGCCAATTTCCACACACTGCGACATAATACGCAGCGTCTCGGGTGTTTTCGGGAGTGCTTTCTCCGCGGGCAGCTTGCCGTTCGCAGTGCAGACCACAATGCGCTCGATCTCGCGGATTGCTGCTTCTCGCTGAGCCCACGCCTTGTCTAGTAGGCATCGGACGAGCTCTTCACCAAAGCACTCGATCAAATTTGCATATGTGACTTCTTGCTCTTTTGTCAGCGCTGTGCCGTACGGCAACGCTGGACCTTGCGCAGAAGCAGACGCTGAAGACGATCCTCCTGCCGACGAACCCGCCATAGGAGCGTTTGATAATGAGGGATTCGATAGAGCAGGACGATGCTTGGTCGACGAGCCAGATGCTGTTGGAGGGCGCACACCACCACTCGTTCCTGGCCGCATACCGCCGCTCGTTCCTGGTCTCGAAGACTCATTTGACGTCGCGATCTCGAAATCGTCAATTTCATCCATGAGTAAATCGGCTTCGAGAACGCCTTTATCCACCAGTTTGGCGATGATTTTCTGGCGAGAAGCCCGAGCCAACGCGTCCAGGAACGGCATCGTGGCCGCACGTGCTGACTTCAACGTGTCGGCGACGATCTGTAGAGCGACTTGGCGCACACTTGGATCACGGTGCTCGCAGACCTGTAGCGCTGGCTGCAGAATGAGCTTAACGGACAACTGCCCGGGTTGGTCGTTTGCTTCTTTGACGCCAAACTCGAGAAGAAGCTTGGAGATCACAGTCAGTTTGTTCGTCAAGTACGTTGGCGACAGTGACTGCGCGGACGCATTACGGTCACACGCGATTAGTTCATCCAGCAGATATTCTGCCCCAAGCGAGGCCTCCTGCCGTGAGAGTAGCAGCAGTGCGTCTTCTGTTGTCACGTGTAGCTTGGCTTTCGTATCTCCCAACTTGGTCAGCAGACGAGGAACCAAGGGCCGGACCAAGTCTTGAGCAAACGATCGATGCGTCGATGAAGAGCCCATGGAGCTGTTCAGCACAATCGCAAACTCCATGAGCAACGCGACAGCAGCCTCGTAGACAGAGTTGACGCGGTCTTGTAAAGTCAACAGCAGTGTCTTCTGCATTGCCGCTAGCAAATGGCCTGACGTCTTCACATCTCGAAACTGAAGCTGTTTCGACTCGACCTGAAATTGGAGACAGCTGAGCGCTTCGACTCGAGGAGCCCACGCATTCGAGAAGAGACAGCGAGCCACTTTCTCTCCAAAGCACGCTAGTATGGACGCCGCGTCGTCCTTGAACTGCTCTTGAATTGGCTCTGCGTAAGGCAGATCGTCTTCCTTTTGCGCGCCTTTGCTTCGTGGTGAGCCAGCGGCCGCTTGAGTCGTCAGCTCCAGCGGCAGTGACAATGATAACTTGGCAGGGCCTGGACCATCACTCACTGAGCTAGCCGCGTTCAGTCTCTTGCTCTGTTGCAATGCGTTCTTGAGACCGTTGTTGATTTTTGCCTGAATTGAAGGCTTCAGAGCCAAATTGTGTTGCTTGAAAATCGCGTCACTCCAGCTCTTCATCTGCTCGAAGATCGCGTCCACCGAGCCGACGACGTCTGTAGACACAATCAAATCCATGAGCCCAGAACCATAATCGCATGTAGCGATCCCACTTACCAGATTGCTCACAGCGAATCAGCATACACTGGACCAACAGGTCAATGGAAGCGGAGCGAACGTGGACGCTCGCGTTATCCAAAGATGTCGTGCTGATCTTGATAGCGTCCGCAAAGCTGAGGCCACTGACCGCCTCATCCAAGCGATACTGGCTCGCGATGGTATTGAGAATCTTTATTGCAACAAGTTGCAGGCGCCACGACGTAGACAACGTTGAAGTCGCCTCACTTGCCTTCGTTGGAGTCATCGCCACCGCAGCGGAAGGAGAAAACTGCATGATACCGGCGATGTGCGACGTTAAATACCGCGTTATGTCGGCGCTCTTGCAGATCAAGAACAGCAGCGACGCGACGGCTTCACTTGACTCTTTTTCATTCGAGCCGGCACCACGCATGAGGAGCAAGTCGGAGATCTTCTTGATTCTCGGTCGACCTTCGTGGAACTTGGCTGTGTGGAACTCTTTGCCACTCATCGCGGCATTGAAGGCTGATTTCAAGAGCCCGGTGGAGCACGAGGAGACGACTTGTGACACAGCATCTTGCAAACCCAGCGAAATCATCTCGAAGGCTCCGTCACACAGCTTGGTGAGTGTTTTGCTGCTGCCAGTGGTGCTGTTTTGCAGCAGATTTGTTGCGTCTTGGATCGCCTGCACGCGCGACTTCCACGACTTGTTGCCAAACTGACGAGCAATGTCGCTGCCAAACGATGCCTTCACCGTTTCCAACTGTGCCCGACGGCCAATCCGCCCAGAGGAGCCGAACCCATCGTCGTCGTCCTCTTGATCGTCCATAGCGTCTCTGTTGGTCTCCAACGCGTCATCTTCGGTATCATCTTCCTGTCCACCGTGTTCACCAGGCAGTAAGACAGCGAGCAAAGCCGCAGGCGCGACATCCACCGGTGTTTTGCCTTGGTCGTCGCATGCGTGAGCGTCGGCTCCAGCCTCGAGGAGAATCTTGACTATCTGCTTGTGGCTTTGTGAGCTTGCAAAATGCAGCGGTGTCTTTCCGTTCCGGTTGGTACCAGCCAACGACGCATTGCATTCGACTAGGAAATTCACCACGTCTTCGTGGCCGTTGAAGCAAGCGATCTGCAGTGGAGTGAAGATGCCATGATCTCCATCACGAGGAGCCACGTCGTCTCGGTCGCTGTAATCCGTGTCGATATCGGCGCCGTTGGAAATGAGCCACTTGACCAGCGGCAGTTTGCCACTGCTCGCAGCGTAAAACAACGGCGTGTGGCCAAACGCGTTGGGCTCGTTGAGGAAGGCGTCGCTCATTCCGTCACACATTAGCAGGAACTTGCACGCGTCGATGTTGCCGTTGTCACACGCATAGTGCAGCAGTGTGTTCTTGGTTTTGGGCTCAAGTAGCGTCTTCACAACGGCGCCCTTAGTCGTGGATTTCTGGCTCCGTGACGTCCGCTCCTCCTTGGGTTTCTTCTCATCCTCAGCGGCGGCTTCATCGAATAGAACCTGCAAGTAGTCCGTCACGGCCTGGAAATCGTTTTGCTGCGCTGCCTGGAAGAGCTCCCGTTGCGTCACAGCCTTCGTCGCGGCCATCTCGTTCCACCGGCCCACTGTCAACACGGATACTCACGTGATCTCAATCGAGACTGAGTACCTGCTCGAGTCCTCACCAGCTTGGTTCAAAGCGGCGCCTCCACCAAGCGCCACCATAAGAAGGGACGGGAGTTAGGTGTACGCTCGACGTATCCCCAGAAGCCGCGACTCATGAGCCTCAATCGGATCTTGAAAAGACGCGTTGCGTGGACCACGTGACCCAGCAACGACGACGCCAACGGTTCTCCGGTTACGTCACGCGTGAAGGATCTCAGATTCTCATCTCACTGACTCAGAGGTTTGTTTTGCGGCTAGCGAAGCTCAGGATGTCCACGACTTGGCTCATTTGTGGTCGCTGTGACGGATTTGGCTGTAGTAGCATGCGCAACAACGAGCGAATTGCTGCACTAGTGGCGAGAGGGATCTCCTGCAGTAGATCAGGAATGGTCTTGAGACGAATCACGGTGCTTGCCATGGGTAGAGCTTTGCCATGACCTCTGCCACGAAGCTCATGCCGCTGCCAGATCATCAGTGCCTCCCACAATGCACAGCCGACCATCCACACGTCCGCTTTTCCGGACACGGGTTGCCCCGAAGCGCCCTCTGGCGGTGTGGTCGCTGCGTTCAGGCAGTGAGTCATATCTCCTCGTCGTAATTGGCCTTCGTCGAAGCTCCTTTTGCACGCCAGCATTCCTCCGAGGCGGATAGTCAGGAGATGCTTCAGCCTGCCGCTGAGTGAACCCTCCTCGCCTTCTTCAATCGTCGCAGGCGCCTCAGGTATGAAGAAGTTCCCCAAGTTCGCGTTCAAGTGAAGGATTCCGCTCGAGTGCATCGCAGCGAGTCCGGCTGCGACGTCCCGGAACACGCGAATGATCACCGTCTCAGCCTCAGCGAAATCTCGCACAGTCTGCGTTTCAATACCTTGAGTGAAAGCTTCTTGCCATGTGCCGTGCGGGAAATACTCGACAGCTACGAAGACGACCGGCCAGCATTCCACCAGTAAGCCCGACTCGGCGAAGAACTGGTACGTGTGTTTCGCACAACTTGCGATGTCCACAACGAACGGGCTTTTCAGTTTGGTTTGCATCTGTTGCACTTGAAAAAAGACGAAGTTGGCCTCCGATTCGGTTCGACACGGTACAGTCTGGAGTACCAGCTGACGGCTCGGCAGAACGCAGCCTCCGTCGGACGATGCACCGTCCGATACGTGCAGGACGAGATGCTGTGGAGGATCGAAGCTGAGACAGCGATCAAATCGTAGTCGGTTCAGCAGCGAGCTGGGGCTCGCGCAGTGGCTGAGAAGGCGAATGTACGCATTGTGTGCCACATCCTGGAGTTGAAGCAGCGGTCGCTCCACCAAGCGACGATTTCGCTCAAGATATATGTGCATCGATGTGTCTTCGACCCTCATCAGGTTACGCTCGCGGTCTTCCGTCTCGAAGGCTTTCATCGCCAGTTGGAGTTCATCCAGTTCGTCTTCATCATCTTCCCCTCCTTCGCCATTTTTCGCCTTCTTGCTCTCCTTCCTCTTCTTCTTCTTTTTCATTGGAGATCCTGTTTGCTGCTGCTTCCGAGCAAAGCTTTGTCTGTGCTCAAGTCGAGCTGGTGGCGGCTTGATTGCATCTTCTGAATGAATACGCTCTGTGATGAGCACGAGCGTTCGAAGAATCTGAAGGACGACAAACCCATCGTCATCAAGGAGCTTGGTAACCTCCGGAGCTTCGTCGACTGGAACAGTATCAATCGAAGTGCCAGTCATATGAACGACGCAGCTTGGTGGAAGTTCGCTTCCAATTTCCGGCTGGACTGGTTCTTGATGAGTCTCTGTAGCGTCAACCTCGCCGCCGTTTTCTTCTCGAATTAATCGCAGCTCTTCCGACTTCATCTTGAGAGCGTATCGATTTGCGTATGTCGACCTGTACTCACTTTCCACTGATTCCAGCTCTTGTCGCCACAGCTCCCACTTTCGACGCCGACACAGACAGCAATACACCGGTAACCACGGCTCGACTCGAATATATCGGTGCTGGTGGTGCTTCTCCCACTCTTCTTTCGCCATCATGAGTGCCAACTTGTCATCGCCCGAGTCCGAGTAAGGTACGCGAGCCTCCCGCTTGATTTTGGCTTCGAGATCTTGTTGTGTTGCCTTCAGTGCAGCCAATTCCTGCTCCACTTTCTTCTTGGAGACCATGTTCAGTCGAGCCCGCAGTAAACTTCCAGCACCACCAGAGCCCTTGGCAGCCGCTGCCTCAATCGCCGCAGCAATTTCGTTTTCGGCATCTTCAACTGCTGTCTTCACGCTCGTGTAATGGTCCACCACCTCCTCGACTGTCTGAACGAACTCTTCAAACTGTGAGAGCGATAGTTTGCATTCTTGAGGCTGGTGATTGGACACATAATCGACGACAAACCGCTGGATCTCGGCGCTCTGGATGATCTCTGCAAGCCCTCGCACCTTCAACGCGTACTTTTGAGCACGTCTACGAAAAGCAAGCACCAAGACATGTCAGCAGTGGTTTCATCATAGCTCCCTTCCTCAAAAGTCAACCATACTCGTCTGAAAACATGGTCACGAGCGTCTGCAACAAGTGCAGCGATCCAACGCCCCCGTGGTCCGCGAGAACAAACACCTTTTGCAAGCTCTTGAAGCTCGTTTCTCGCTCCATTCGCTGCTCCGCCTCATAGCGCTCTAGCATCTCTGGCTCCAGCGTCGCCTTGCGCTGCAGCTCCATTTCTACGAGTTGTTGCGGCGACGTCATGAGCAGAATTCGCTGCTGCTGGAGCTCGGAGCTACACGGAATCTGACCTATAAAGTAGTTCAGCAGGTCCGTGCGGAGCTCCTTGAGGAAATGGTGGTGTGCCGCCCGTGACACGACCTGCTCGTGGTGTTTCACTTTGTACTTGCGGATCTTGTATCGCTGACGAATCTGCTGAACATCTTTCTCTAGTCGCCATTGCTTCGCGTCTTCCTTCGAGAACAACGCGCCAACTGGCTGCTTCCCTCCCAGCACACTCGACTCCATCGCTGAGGCCGTCATGACAGGCGGAATGAGCACGTTCATGTAGCGCGTCATGGCCAGAAGCCGCTCGCGCTTGCGGCGCTTCTCAGTGTTGGCTTCGTTTTTCTTCGCACGCGCTTCCGCTGCAGGCGACGCGAACCGCTTCGCCTTCTTCCCACTATTAGCTTGCTTTTCTACGTGCATTTGCGTGTCGTCGAGGAGCTGGAGCATCGTCTCGATGACTTCAACGGCGACCTGGTACTGCGAGTACTTTGGCCGCACGACCGTGAGCTCCAGGACGTTGCCGACGTCGTCCCGCAGCTGGTTACGCACCACTGTCTCTCCTGTGGCTGTGAGCTCCACGCCTCCATCCTCTGGTTCGTGATCCGCGTCGTCGTCGTCCTCGTAGGCGTCGTTTTCAGGCAATTCCCACGTCGTTTCCCCCGTGACGGTGTTGTAAAAGTACATGTTGCCGTTCTCATCCGAGTACACCTCCCACTTGGGGCGGTGCGTTGGGATGCCCGCATCTCTGCCGTCATTTTGCATCTCCATATCCGTCGATTTGCGCTGGTTTGGCTTCTATAGAGCGCATTTACGGACGCACTCCCCTGTCACTACAGCTCCATTTCCGTGGGGTTTCCCATTGTGACGGAGGGGCGACTTCGCACTTCAATGTCCTAGTGTAGGGTGGTACACAAATGGTGTGGTACACGCTATTTGGATCACCCGCCTTTTCCTGGCAACCAAACAGCGCAAGTGGCGATGAGCTCCACAGAGGATGATGAGGATTATGTGCCGGAGGGTGGGTATTCTGCACGCTGTAGCTCGAGCGTGCATCGTGTACTGACTTGATTGTGATGCTGTGGCTACCACAGAGACGGAGGAGCAGGTCGATGTCGGCACAAGCAGAGGCAGGGGCGCAGGCAAGGCGGCGAATGGCACTTCGAGTGTCAAGGGCGACCCACGCGTGAGCAAACTGTGGGACGATATGAACGCCAGCACCAGCGTCTCCACGCAGTCCACAGCCAAGTCAGCCAAGGTACAACAGCGCCGCTTTGTGCGCGGTGTGAATGTGCTATATTGACTGGGTTTTCCGTCGTAGCTGCTGAGTTCGCTACTGAGTGGGAAGCCACGGAAGCAGACCAAGAAGCGGAAGCTGCGCGCGTTCGAGATGACGGTGCTGAGCATCGACACGGCAAAGACCCGGAAGGATATCGCAGCGGCGGCCGCGAAGGACGAGGTGAAGGAGGTCGTCAAGTTCGCCGGCATGGAGTACAGGTACACTAGTGACATATATATGTGCCCGGTGATGGGAGATCTGATCGGGATGATGTGTGTATGTGTGTGCTTGCAGTGTGTCGAAGCGAGTGGGGCCGGTGGCAAAGAGTCAGAAGCTGGACCAAGTGTTGGCGTCTATGGATGGGCCGAAGAAGGTGTCGACGATGGAGAAGACGTCGATCGACTGGGACAAGTTCAAGGAAAAGGAAGGCATCGAAGACGAGCTCACGCAGTACACCAAGGACGGATACATCGAGAAGCAGGAGTTCCTGCAGCGGCTGGATCTGAAGCGGTTCGAGATCGAAAAGTCCGAGCGCGACCGCGTCCGCAAGTTGCAGCAGCTAGCGGCGCCGCCACAGTGAACCCCTTGAGTACACGAGCCCCCAGAACCGTATTTACCCACCACACATATCAGCCGACATGCTGGTTCGAGCAACCCGTGCAAAACTAGCGAGAGTAGATTCATACTGAGTTGTGTTTTACCACGGTTTGATCTAGGCCATCTCCATAGGAACAACGTCCGGGGCTGCCGAGCCGTCTTGGTGCGACGAGCCGTCGTCACCGTTCTCATCATCGTCGTTGCCTCGTTGGTCCTGCAGAAAACGACATGACAGGAGTCAGACGTGTCCAGCAGTCTACGTGATCGGGTGAGGTTGAACGCACCTTGTCATCACGGTAGAACTCGGCATCGTTCTGGCGCCGGCCGTCGTTGTCTGTTCGAGAGTCTGGATCGGCAGCGTCTTCGTCTTCCTCACGCAGCATCGAACTCGGAGGCATCTCCGTCATTTGCACGCTCGGCGCACCATCCAACGCACGCAAGTGCTCAAAGATCTTGATCCTACAGTAGCAAACAAGGCACTGTCCGTCAGTCTTAGCTCCTAGAAGGGGGCCATCTCTCGCTCTCCAACGCACTTGTATTCTTCCAGGTACTCGCGCGAGTTGGCGTTTTCAAGCTCTGGATCTGGCTCCAGGTGCAGCTTGAACGACGGCGCGTAGTACTCGAAGTAGTCGTTGTATGGGATGTTGTTCGAGATCTCTTCATCAAGAAGCACCGACGTCTCGTACGCCCATGCGCGCGACACATTTCGAATCGTGTAGCCACCACCGCCGAGCACAAGCGTCGGCAGACCAAAGCTCTTCACGTATCGGACACACTCGCCGTGGCCTCGCGTGGTGACGTTGAAGCAGCCAAGACGATCACCGGTCAACGAGTCAGCACCACACTGGAGGACCACGGCAGCAGGCGCAAACGTCTCCATGACCTTGGCGATGACTGGCTTGAAGACACTCTCGTAGCTCTCGTCCGTCATACCACTCAACAGAGGGAAGTTGACCGAGTAGTATTTGCCGTTCTTGGCGCCAATGTCCTTGATGTCTCCAGTTCCAGGGAAGAAGTCGCCGTATTTGTGGAACGACACCGTCATGACACGGTCCGTGACGTAGAACGCTTCTTCGACACCGTCGCCGTGGTGGACATCGATATCAATGTACAGCACACGCGGGTGGTACCTACGATAGTTGCACAGGGTACGAGTTAGTTGATGTAGGCAGAACGCAGCCAGCCCAACACTAGTGAGCATACTTGAGAAGCTCGAGGATGCCAAGGACGATATCGTTCACGTAGCAGAAGCCCGAGCCTTCCGCCTTCTTGGCGTGGTGGAGACCACCAGCCCAGTTGATAGCGATGTCGCACAGGCCATGGTTCAGGCGCACGGCGGCATCTGCGTTGGTCAGAAAGGGTTAGTAAACACTGAATACGGAGCCAAGGAAGATGGCGTGAGAGTCGCCGTACCGAGGGTTCCTCCGGAGTAGATCCGGCAGAAGTCGAAGATGCCGTCGAACACCGGACAGTCCGTCAGCTCACCAAGGTTGACTGCATGAACAAGCACCACGTATTAGTTTCCAATAGGCGAATACACAGAGAGTATCAGCGTCGTACACTTCTGGAGATCGATTCCGAGGTCCTTCTGGTTCACGGGGTTCACGCGCTGCAGGAAGTCGACGTATTCGGCCGAGTGGAAGGCCTTGATCTCCTCCGCCGACGCCCAGTGCGGTTCCTAATGCACCACACACGCTTCATGAGACTCTAGGGGCGACAAGACGCACTCGGAAACCTCTCGCGGCACTTACAAAGACGTCCATTTTGCGGTAGAGATCGTAGTTCACGACGAGCTGGTGCGCCAACTTGAGTCGGTGTGGCTTCATCGGGTGGCCCGGGCCATAGTAAAAGTGTCCCTCATCCGCTACAGCCATTCCCCAATCGCGACGATTAATATTGAGCCCCCAATCACCACCATTCACACATAGACTCCATCCTCAGCGAAGCGAGGAAGAAGCGGGGCTCTTCCTCCCTCTTCCTCGAGCCCAGAGGGACACTAGACACTCCCTACGTACGGTGGTAGAAGTAAGAGACGCGCTTCTTTACGGCGCCCAGGTTCGCCATCTCTCTCGTCGCACTGGGCTCTCGTCACGCCGCCTCCAGGAGCTCCTCCTTGTTGGGGTCTTCAGGACACGCACTGCGTCTTCAGGGTCGTCCAGTTTCCAGGCATACAGTACTGTGCTACCTCTACTATCATATTCTAACTAAACCAGTATATTGGTTAACCTTCAGTTAATAGAGGTACTAGTGCGGTCACGGTGGTCGGACGGTCGCTGTCGCGTTGGCACCGCACACCACAATTGTTGCGGATCTCATCACCACCGATCTCACTGTCAATATGCGCGCCTCTATCGCTTCTTCCTGCGGGCGCCGCGCGGCTCTGGTCGCTCAGCGCAGTAGCACCTCTCTGAAGGCGGCCCCTCGTGCGCTGTTCAGCAGCGGCGCGTCGTCCAATGCATCAAAGTCGTCGCTCCACCCGGCGGTGGCTGCAGCTGTCGGAGGCGGCGCTGCGGCGGCCGTGCTGGCAGCGTACAACGGTGTCGTGCCGCACGACTGGCTCATCAAGCAGCTCGCGGAGCCCGTGATCATGCCCATTGTGCGCATGTTCGACCCGGAGACGGCCCACGTGCTCACCGTCAAGTCCACGGCGCTGGGCCTCGCGCCTCGGGTACGATGCGGTAGCTGCTCACTGAATGGATCTCACAATATGCTGATAGGAGTATTGGCGTTTGAACAACAGGATGAAAAGACGGATCCGGAGATTCTGCGCATTAGAGCGTTTGGCCGCGAGTTCCCGAACCCGCTGGGCATGGCCGCGGGCTTTGACAAGGACGCTGAGGCCATGGAAGGGCTGCTGGACATGGGCTTTGGCTTCGTGGAGATTGGCAGCGTCACGCCCAAGCCACAGGTGCGTTGCATTGCCTTTCTCACGCTCAGAACTTTGCTTGGGGATTGACACATCCATTTGTGTGCGTTACCTGTAGCCTGGCAACCCAAAGCCTCGCGTGTTCCGCTTGACTGAAGACAACGGCGTCATCAACCGCTACGGCTTCAACAGCAAGGGCCTCGACAGTGCTGCCCAGCGTCTTGGCGCCTACGTCGCCACGCGCGACGCGACTGCTGCATGGCACCGCTCTGGTGTGCTCGGTGTGAACCTGGGCAAGAACAAGACGACCGAGGACGCTGCGGCCGACTACATTGAAGGCGTGCTGACGCTGGGCAAGTACGCCGACTACCTCGTCGTCAACGTCTCGTCGCCCAACACGCCTGGCCTGCGCTCGCTGCAGGGCAAGCAGCAGCTCCATGATCTCGTGAGCCGAGTGCTCGAGGCCCGTGGTGAGGTCGAGGCCCAGGAAGGCCGTAAGATCCCTCTGTTGGTGAAGATCGCTCCAGATCTCACGAGCGACGACAAGAAGGATATCGCCGACGTCGCACTCGAGCTCAAGCTGGACGGCCTCATCGTGTCCAACACCACGCTGAGCCGACCAATGACGCTCAAGAGGTGAGGACACGCCAATCATCACGAAATGGTTCAAAAGGCGGGTGAACTGACTATAGATTTTGTGGATTGACAGCGAGCACAAGGGTGAGACGGGTGGTCTCAGCGGTGCGCCAGTGCGTGAACTGTCGACGCAGGTGCTGCATGACATGTACAAGCTCACAGAAGGCCGCATTCCACTCATTGGTGTGGGTGGCGTGTCGACCGGAAAGGACGCTTACGACAAGATCAAGGCCGGCGCCACGCTCGTGCAGATGTACTCGTGCTTGGTATTCGACGGCCCTCTCGCTGTCCCACGTGCCAAGAAGGAATTGGTGGAGCTGCTGCAGAAAGACGGATATTCCAGTGTGGCTGAGGCCATCGGCGCCGCCCACAAGAAGTAACTCCACGAAAATCAACTCGAATCATTTTGGTTGCAATGATTATCCCTGCATCGACGACCCCTTCAGTCGATTTCGATCGCCTTCAGTGTGGAGCACATCTCACACGCGTCGTCACTCGTGTCGTTCACGAATGTGCACACACTGCATACCCAGACTTGCGACGCTGGTGCTGCGGGTGCTGATGTCGTCGGTCGCCGAGTGACAAAGACCGAGTCTTGGAAGCCGACTTCGCGTTCGGTGCCTTCGTCCACCATTGCGAGATCTTCGACGACGTCTTCAGATACCCGCATGAACACCGCATCTCCAGCTTTGATCCTTCAGTCACAGCAAGCATTAGGATCCCTTTCTAACATGATGAACAAAACCTCGCGAGTCAGACGTACCCGCACTCCCGAAGTTTGCGGTTGTCGTGTAGCACGTCTCCACGGAAATACAGCTTTTGGCGAATCGGGAAGAGGTCGGTTTCTTCAAAAATCTTCGTCTTGAGGACGTACACGGTATCATCGGCATTCGCAGCAATGGGCCACGTTGAGCCTGAACCTGTCTTGATACGCTTCGAACGTCTCCGCCCTGAGCTCGATTCGTCCGCTAGTGTGGCTGACGATGGTACTGGCTGGTCATCGGCTAGCAGCTGAACATGCACAATGCGGTTTTCGAAGTTGTGTAACGCGTCCTGGTACACCTTCTCGGTCGCTTCTTCACACTCTTGACAGGTCGCACTTCTGCTGTCATTTTCATCATAGCTATCCGACGGAATGCCCCATCCACTGGACAGCGCCTGGCCCAGTGCTGACAAGCTGCACGATTTCCAGACCATCTGACCTGTCGTTAGCAGCTCACCATAGTAGTATCGGCTCTCTGGCAAACCGTAGAGCTCACCCAGGTGGAGCATTTCGTCTGGATACACGAATTCCACGTCAATGTCCGAGAACGAAACCGACTTGCCTTTCATCACTTGCATCAATGTCCGCGGCAGAAGAAGCTTGCCATGGTCACACGTGAGTTCGTCGCAGCGCAATTCCTCGGGACTTGGTCGATCAACGTCGCGAATGTAGGCGCGCCATGATCGCATCCAAGACGCGTTGACCATGAACATTGTTCGTTTCCGCGGTGCCGACGTAGTGCTGAGTGGCACGAAGATCTCCGTCAGCAAAAACGACCCGCTCTGGGACTGGACCCGTCTTCGATACAGCCGACCCAACGATCCGTGACTGAGCACTTTATCTCGCTCACTGCGTTGCTTCTGTGAATCTTCATCCGTCGCAGCACGATCGACGACACACATCGGACAGGGTTCCGCGGCCGCTGATTCTTCAAACACGTGAGCGACTGGAAATTTCTCGCTGAAATAGAGCCACGAGTCCAAGGGCACTACCTTGTACTTCTTCTTGTCGAGAATCACGTTTTCGTGTGGACATGAGATGTCTTCATTCAGCATCGACTGCCAATGCGTGTCGGATCCATCCATTTCAGACTCAAAGTGCGACTTGAGTCCATTGCTTGGTTTCTTCGCGTTGGCTTTGTTTGCTCGCTGGAGATTCTTTTGACTTTGAGTCAAGTGCGCCTTGTAGCTCGTCATCCACGCTCGGCTCAGCAGATAGTTCGGGCCTTGACCGGGTACCACGATGGCCTTGAGCAGCTCCATTTCGGTACCGACTTCAGATAACTGGTTTGCATCATCCAGCAGCTTCTCCTTAAACGACGATTCGCATGGTTTGCACCAGAATGTGCTCGCCGCAAATACTGGTAGCCGTGCCACCGCAGCCGTTTGGACAGTGTGGCCGTCGAACGCCAGCCCGCATGTCTGCTGCAGGTACTCAAACAGAGCCGCAGAGATCCGTTTCAAACGTCGCACATTCTCGGGTGCAAAACGGACAACAAGGTTGTGGTTTGCTCCTTGGGTGCTGCTGTGGGCGCAGCAATGCTGAGCGATATCCATCGGCAGCGAGAAAGGCACGGCTTCAACGCTACCGACGGCAGCTTCTCCCACGGCTTCCTCCTTTCCTTCATCATCGTTGGTCACGACATCAGCCTTCTCTTCTTGATCTTGCTGCTCATCTGAATCTGTGCCGTCTGTCTTGGTTTCTTCAACGTCAGTCGGACTGTCGGTAGCCGTCGGAGCAGAAGTCGTCTTCACCGGCGGAATGTACTCTTCGCCTGATACCCACGATGCTAGCCAGTGGGAGTCCACCCAATAGTAGTCGGTAGCATCCGGTGCGGCATGTGGCCGCGATTTCTCAAAGAACGTCTTGTATGCCTCCGTGCGCTCCTTGATTCTGGCTTCAAGCTTCGCTGCCCTCGCTCGATACTCCTCGACCTCTTGGCTGAAGTCTGTGTTCCTCACAGTCACCTCATCGAGACACAATTCGCTTGGATTCGCAGGCGACATCTCGCTCACAGAGTCATCCACTCGAGTGTACATCAACATGTACGCGTCTCGAGACCGAATCACTTTGCCCTGATGCTCTTGCGCGCCTTCGGTGTCGACGACTGCAGTCATGCTGGTCACAATGTTGTCATCAAACTCGAACCAATCGCCGACACCACGACTTCCAGCGGTGCTTGGGTGAGCTACCGATGCGGTATAGTGCCCAACGTTCGCGCTCTTTCCTCGGTGGTTCAAATAGCCGCTCAGTCGGTAGATCGCGTCTCGCTCCACGTTGAACGCTCCGGGGTTCCCACACCGTCGAAGAATATCGGTCATGTTGATCGTCTCGGCAACTTCAATCACATCCTATCAAAGTCACCAGCCAGTTAGCACCAATTATTAAGCACTAGTGAATAATGGTACGTACCATGAGCTTCTTTTTCCGGCCGGCTTGAGCGTCGTACACGAATCTCATGAGCTGCAACGTCAGCACTGGCGGCAGCTTGTCAGCGTCGACCTCGATAAACCGCTCGGCGTTTTCCTTGGACTCGCAGTGGTCGCAAAAGTATTTGTTGTCACCGTCCAGAAGCTCGGACGCCAAGTACGACTCGATGCAGCGCTCGACGGTCTTGTGGCTCTTGATGTTGAGTGACTAATACAACATTCGGCACACATTCAGTCATCCTTCTGCCTCCAAGATACATCAGCACCATACTCACAATCTCGTAGTACGACGATGGCCGTGACGACTTGTTGTTGCACCGCAGACACTTGGTGACGTAGCTCATTTGGCCTTGGAAGAGTCGATCCACTAGCTCCGCGTGCTCTTCGACCCGCGAATGCGTGAAGATGCCACGTAAATGCGCCAATAGCAGCTTGCTGAACTCCTAATCCCATCCACAACCACAAAGCATGCGAAGTCAACACATCGTATCAATGTGTCGTCATGGTGTCGTCATGGTGTCGTCATCTCACCTGGGCGTCTTGCTGCATGACGCTGTTCAGCGACAACGTCGACGCGAACTCCTGCGGGTCGTACACGCTCTTGTGTCCCAGCTGCATGGCCGCAAACAGCCTCTGCAGTGCTCGCATCTGCATGGTCTGCTGCTCGCTCACGCCGTTCTCTTTTGGCTCCCAGTCGTACACGGCCTTGCGGAACGGCACGTTCACAAACAGACACTGCAGCATACTATTCAAGTAGCACGTCGCGCCCAGGTTGCGCAGCCCACACGGCGCCAGACGCGCGTTCATATCCACAACCGTCACGCCAGGTACAAATACCTCGGCGTTATTAGCCGATGGATACGGACCCCGCAGGAGCTCCCGCGGGTCATCTCCTAGCAGCCGCTGCACGAGCTTCTTGCTCTGCCAAATGCCCTGCAGATCCACACACGACGACATCAACCTATTGCCCATGAAACAATCTATACGATAGCATACAAAGCACACACCTTGTGGTACTCGCCGAGTCCGTAGAGGCAGTTGGGGTTGTGCTCGCAGTTCTTGACCATGAGCGTGCCGGTCTTGCTCTTCTTCCGCTGCTGCTGGTGGTCGCTGAGCCGGCACGGCCGCATCTGCAGCACGTACGGGTCCGCGATGCGCGGGTCGGGCTCGTCCCCTTGTGCGCACGGCGCCATGCGCTTGCGCTTGGGCGTCGCCTTCGTCATGAGCAACTTCCTCGCTTCCTAAGTTTACTCCCCCGCTTCCAAACGGAAAGTTGCTGTCAACCAACACGGGTCGGGTCTTTTGGGTCTATGAAGGACTGCGAGAGACAGATTATGACCCATGGGTTTGAAGTGTAGCAGCGACCCAGACCCATGGGTTGGTGGTAGTCACTTTTATTAGTGCGCCCTCGGTGGTTGTTGACATGGCTACACTTTGCCTTGCCATCATGGCGGTGATTGTGGGAAGATAGTGTAAGCTCCCTCTCAACTGATGATGACAGCTCAAGTTGAGTGAGCCAACCACCAGCATCTCAATTGTATTTCTGCAAATGAAACGCTATCTATGGCAGGACCGACAAAGCTCAGATAGAGATCACAGATTCCCAGTCTTCGCGCTGCTGTCCGGTACGGGCAGCCTGGATACAGATGATGAAGTCAAAGCGCGTACAACGTATTATCTGAGGCGCGCGTGAATTTGAAAAGTGTGGGGTGTTGGCTTCGAGATAAGTTTCGCGCTTTTGCTTGCCAAGAGGAATAACTCTTGGTTCATCCTCTCCTCCTGCACCTGCACCACAGAGAGCCGTAGGATTGATGGCCACGTTTACGGAGTTGGCAGAGTGCCGTAATACAGTCCCGACAAAGGCTCATACTTCCGTATCCGTGAGTGATCTCGATCAAAGAGACGATGCTTTACCCATCAGAATGAGCAGATGGGGCCCAAAGTCTCGACTTGCTCTCTGTTGAAAGCCCATGGACACTCCACAAGAATGCGGTATCGAATCCCACAAGAATGCGGCATCGAATAACAGCACTCGCATGTCCTTGTTCATGGACGATGCGGTCACCACACAATCTTGATCGTGGTGGAGACCACGATCATGCTCCAGTCGAAATTAAAGTGGACATCTCTCATGCATTGCCCTGGTGTGCACCGGACTCCTAGTCAGCCAACCGCAGTGGCTCACCATAGCGTGGCTCCTCCTGCATTATGAATTGGGTGTCCGCAGGATTCGTGCCACGAACGCCCCAAGGCTTAATGAAGTTCATACTCAACAACTACAACGGGACAAACGCAATCGGGGTACTCGACGCCCTCGTTGCCACTCGCTCGACCTCTGTGACACGACGCCATAACAAGCCGGTGAGGTGATCAGCAAAACCCAGTCGAGCGTCTTGGATCGTGTCAGGTGCACGCTGGCTTGGCTTTGTTGGTGACTCCGATCCGGATGCGAGGTTCATCAACTTGATCAGCCTGTGTGGGCTGTTACCAGTTCGTTGCAGCATCAGCTCTGCTGGCAAAACCTGTTTTGTCGAGCTGAGCTTCATGAGGCAGCTCTCGCTGAAGCTGTCTTCAACCACCGCCTTCTCAAACGAGATCCTGTGCGTCATTTGCGATAGTAAACAAGCATATCAGACGGAGGCTCGTGGCACGAAGGTCTACAGTAGTGGTCTAACGTACCATCCATCGGCGTTCTCAGAGAGCTTTGGTGGTGATGCATCGAGGGTCTCGGAGACGGTCTTCCACAGGACCACGATTCGTGCGTCCTCTTCGATACGCCGACTCAGTTCGTGGATGAAGTGCACTATGGTGTGCCCGTTTACATTGATTTGCAGTCGGCTCGTCTTCAACCGAATGCGATCGCCCAGTGTTTCAGTGGCCTACATGGAGAAAGCAAGCATATTAGCATCGCAAATACAGTAGAGCTGAAAGTGTGTCTCTCTCACACACACACCTCCAACTGGGCTGGTGCATTGGCGCCCTCACGGCCGAGATACTTCCACACAGCGTCCGCAATGTCCACGTAATGGCCATTAAACCGCCGACACATGGCGACTTCCACACGCATCGGAAGCTCTGCGCTCGCATGGTGGTCCTGGCGACTGAACTGCGTGTTCTCCACTGTACCCACAAGCCCGCTGGTGATTGACCAGCCTGGAAGCCTGCGATAGAGTCTCTCCATGATCCTGTCTGCGTTGTAGTGGCGGCGGGTCGGGTGTAGCCCCAACGCGTTGAGCTTCCACTCGGTCTCCTCTAAAGACATGAGCTCTTGCGTGGCCGGCCGCACGCGCTTGGTCAACTGCAGGAGACCCGAAGCGATCGCACGACACTCATTCACTGCAGTGCGTAGCTTCTCGTTCTCCTGGATCGCCTCCAGTCGCTGGGCCGACTGGTCAAACGCCAGCTTCTTCCACGGGCTCTCGTGGCTGAGCTCGTCACGGCGCTTGCGCTGAAGCCGCACGAGCACTGCTTCCAGATCTTTCACGTCTTCTCGCAGGACGAGGATCTCATACTTGGCAGACTTGGCCACTGGCTGGGATCCTCCACGCGTCTTGGGCGCCACCATCACGACTCGCTTCCACTTCCGGTTCTCCTGCAACGTGTGATACTGTTCTTCGAACATGGGGGTAGAGGCAATACAGATTGATAGGATTTCATTGGATGATATTGACTTTTGGCGAGTTTGATTGGTTAAAATGAGACTCGGAACTTCAGCTCGAGGGGATCCATATCGTCAGAGATGATACAGGTGATGATCTGCCCCCGCAGGCGCCATTGCCTGTCTATTGGAGCGGAGAGCAACCACCAAGGATATAACGAGCGTCTCCATTAGTTTGGTTCCGTTAATAGCGAAAGGATAATAGCGAAAGGATCAGAAGGAGATGATCGTGACTGGCTCACGCATGGACTGGGCAGCTAGTCGTTCGATCTGCTTGGCGTGGCGCCACAGCGTTTCCAGAATAAACTCTGCGAAGACGCGGCGAGCACGCTCGACTGTGTCCGCCCACTGAGGCTCTGGGTCCGCAGAGGCGTCTAGGCCATGGGAGAGACTCATCATCCTGAGCAATTGTAAAAGGCCGTTTCCCATGCGAGGGCTGGAGGTGTCGATTGGCACAATCTCAGTCTTGGCACTGAACTTCATAATGCAGCCTCCGTCGCGGCCGCCGGAGCTGTAGACTTGTTCAAACGACACCCTGATCGCCATGGTAGATGCGCCATTAACAACCACCACATTGGCAACAACACACACAGCACTTACCACCCGTCTGCGTTGTCTGTGAACTGCATGGCCTTCGTGTCGAGCTCCTCGACGACTGCCTTCCACATGATCACAACACGCGAGGCGTCTTCTATCCGCTGACACAGTTGGTGGATCGTGTGGTCAACTGCCTGGCCATTGACATACATGCGAAGGCTCGGTGTGATGTGGCGGATGCTATCTCCAAGAATTTCTGCCGTCTACCAACACAACAACCGTCAGCCATGCTTATCTCCTCATGGATGAATTCTGCGATCTAGCCATACCTTGTTACGGATAGAGACGGCGGCACTGGTCTCCATATTCTCGTTGACGAAATGCTGCCACACGGCGTTCGCTACGTCCACGTAGTGTCCGTTGATGCGACGGCACATCACGACCTCCACGTGCATCGGCTCGTCCTCACGCGCACGGTCGTCACAGTGGTTGTAGTCCGTGTCGTCTACGGCATCCACGAGGCCGTTGTTGATCGACCAGCTCGGGATCTTGCGATACAGCCTCTCCATAATCCGGTCGGCATTGTAGTGGCGTCGACTCGGATCCGATCCCAACACGTTGAGCTTCCACTCGGACTCCTCAGAAGACACCAGCTCCCGCGTACACGGCTCCACTCGACTCATGAGCTGCAGAAGACTCGAGGACAGATTCTTGCACTCGGCTAGCGCTGCACATAGCTTCATGTTCTCCTGAATCGCCTCCAATCTCTCTCTGGACTGGTCGTACGCCAGCTTCTTCCACGGGCCGTCGCGACCCAATGCCTCGCGCCGCTGGCGCTGCAGTCGCGTCAGCTCCTGCGTGAGCTCCTCGGCGTCCTCTCGCAGCACATCGATCTCCTCCTTCGCCGTCTTTGCCATGCCCGCGCGCCTCACTACTGCACGCATCGCCACCATTCGGCTTTGAACGCCACCTACTATTAATAATATTATTGATCCTCGTCCAACGTGAAGTTCTTGAGTGAATCATCGAAGAGTAGGACAATGTATCAAAATATATAGAAGTATAAAATTTTATATTCAAAAAAATTGAAACTACTTCGGGGAGAGAAACGTCTCGGCGCGCTTTTTATTGGTTAAAATTATTTTAACGACAATCTGATTGGATGAAAAAAACACGCTGCCTTTCTCACGTGAAGTTGATTACCTCTGGTTGAAGTCCTCGTAAGCTCCACCGACGATGACGACAGTTTGCGTGTCAAATCGAAGAGCTCCGTCACTGCGTCCTGGTCCACGAGCCGGCGAACCGAGCAACGAGCTGGAGATGTGCTGCTACATCATGTCCGCGAGAAAGTCTGCCATCGCTCGGCGCGCGAACTCCACTCGCTCCCTTCTACTGCTGCGTATCCTGTCGACGTGGACGTTCATCATCCTCTGAGAAGCAGCAATGCTATGCTTGCCCACGGGCATTACGTCTTCAGTCGCGTTGTTCCTCCTGATGAAGCGCTTGCGAAGGAATGTGGTGTCTGCATCGGCAGGGCGATGATCTTCTGCGGCGACTGATCATGGACCAGCTCCCGCCACTTCCCATTCTGTCGCACGCTATCCGCGCGTGTGCGCATCAACATGCTACGAGACGCTCCATGCGATGGACATCCACCAGAAGCGACAAGATCTCTACCTTGGTGGACGCAGGCTTGCGTGACTCTGGCGTCCTACTGCGAGCTCGTGCGATGGGCGCTATTTCAGGCCTGTGCAGAAGTCATGAGTGGTGTGGTTGATTCGAGTTTACGTCCTTCCTTCGGCGAATTCGCTCGCTCGAGAGATCAATACAATCGCACCGTGGGTACCCAAGACTGCCTCGCCGCCGTCCCACTTGCTGTACGGTACGCATTATGGCCAATCATGGAGACAGGCCCATTGGCTCGATGGGGCGTGGTGTATTTTCGGCTTGAACTTGCGCAGATAAGAGGCTCAATGCCTCGCGTCGAGGAAGGTGGCTCTGCTTTGCTATCGTCATTGACCTGCGTCGACGGTCTCACTTGACAAGCATGGTCCAGCTTCGCACGGTGGTGCTGCTTGCACTCGACCTGGCATCCACCGCGCTCACGCTCATGACTGGTCTGAGGGAGAACCCAGTGCTTGTTTTCCTCACCGGACGGTACGACCACATACGAGCACGCATGCGCCAACGGCGCATCAACTACAACATCGTACGCGACGATCACATCAACACCACCATGCTACCAGACCTCGTGGACGTCGCGGACTCTCATCGGTTCTACTCGGCGCCCAAACGGACGCGAGACAACCTCGGTGAAGACCGCAGCACGTGCATGAACGTCAACTCGATGAGCGCGTCAGTGCTGGCTCTGAGCTACGACGACTTCTTCGGCAAGGGAGCTCGTCGTGAGCAGATCTTCACGTACAGCATCTCGACGCCGCACTGCTCGATCATCAACTTGAAGCCTGCTTGGTATGACCAGTGTGTGAACTCTCAGTACGGTGGGAATGCGACAGCGTGCCATACGTTCATCTTCGACAACTTCGACGACCTGCAACGTCATCGCGGGATCCAAGCTGGTGTGCCTGTGGACTTTGGTGAGCGTGGCACGCCGTTCCTCAAGTGCATGGGGCGACCACAGCAGCCGTTCTTGTATCTGACCGATCTCATGGTACATCAGTCGTTCTGGGCAGGAGGTGGATACCACATTGAAGTCCAGAGCAGTGCATGCTGGGCGAAGCCGCTGTTGCGTGACGCCGACTGGCAGTGGGGACTTTTCAAGACCGAATCCGCAGACGATGCAGCCGACGTGGTCTTCGCTATCAAGCCTATTAGCAGTATCGCGTACGTGGTTTCTGTCGTGTACGGGATCGTGTCGATATTTATGGTCCTGCGTGGTATCTACGTCGCGTTCTCGCTCAACAACCTCGTCGTGTATCTACCATCCAAGCTCCGACGCACGTTTCTCGGTAGCTTGCAGCTTCCGTCCATGTATTTGGCGTCTCGCTTCTCTATGGTGGACACCAAGAAGTTTAATCTCGTGATGTGTCGCGGCGAGAACCTCATGGCCTCGGATCTGTGGATGAACCACTGGCTGTACATGCTCCTCAGCATCGCCGACTCGCTCGTGAACATGCGGACAACGTACAGCGTGCTCGAAATGGGCTCGTGGATGCTCACGAAGAAACGCGACTTCGACAATTTCATTTTCGTGTGTTCCGGAATCACCAAAACGACGTGGGTGATTTGTTTCGTCCACACAGTGTTTCGGTTTCTCCTCCAGCTTGTGCTGCGAATCCTTCACGCCATGCCATGGCTCCATCACTCACGTGTCATCAGCTTTGCCCACTGGTACATCGACTCGGTCGCCATGTTCATGAGCTACAAGATCTACGCCGTGCTGCTCTCCGTGTGTCTGCTGGTCATGTACGCTGTCAACGAAACCACGACCCTCATGCGCCACGATGTTCCGTACAAACAGCCAGTGTATGGCGGGTTTCCAAACCTCACGACGTTCTGGGGCAACGAGATCATCTGCGACTTCTTCGTACTGTGTTCGATTCAACTCGCGGCAGCCCACGTGCTCGTGACGCTCGTGCTGCTGCTCACTCGTTTCAAGCGAGCGACACACAACCGCGTGCTGCGTCTTTTACAGGAACGGTTTTTCTTTGTCGGCTGGGACGTGATGATCGTGATGGAGGCATTGGGTATTGATCCATTGAACGAGCAGCTCGTGACCTCGAACGACGTCGCGACGACCAACTGCTCGCTAGGCGCGTTGATCCAGCAACTCTACGCGTCGGGCCCAAGCGGTCTCGTGGAGTTCGTGGGCGACTCGGCTTTCATGAGCAAGTTAGATGGGAAGCAGAGGAACGCGGACGATGGGTTTGTTCGGTATCCGTTGGAAATTGCCCGTGACATGGGCCTGTACAAGCCAATCCAGATGAACAGCCTCTCGCCGATCGAGTCGTGGCGGCAGAAGAAAAGAAAATCGGTCCCTCACGTCGCCGACGCGATCATTCCGGGCGAGTACAAGAAACCATTCCTCAGCTCGGGCTTCTTGAGGACGGAAGTGCATCCACTGAATGAGATTCAGGGTCCCGGTATTGTACGGCGATTGCTGCATGTCCATGCCGAATGGAGATGGGGACGGATCCTGCTCGTGGACTACGTCGCGGCACCGGGTGAGCTTCAAGCGAACCACGAAGACACGCTGCTCGAGTTTGTGGTGCAAGACGCGTTGGTGTTTTTGCAAAAACACGATGTCCACCCGTTGTTTACGAAAGCTCGGTCGCTGCGCATTTCGTAAGATACGCGTTGCCAGTGGTGGCGACTGTGGAAGCTGTGGCCACTATAATGGGCGGGTCGGCATGGTGCGTTGTTGGTTTCCTTTGAGGTACGTTGGTACAATCGCCCGACGTCACCAGTTTCTGTTTGAATCCAGCGGAACACTCCACAACCGACGTTCTATGTATAGCGACAGCTAGTCCAAGGTCTCTTCACGGCTCCGTCACGACGCAGGTCAGGTCTCCCATTGTGGCGATTGCAACGGCCCTGCACAGTACGAAGTCACCATCGAAAGTGTGGTGACAACGGTCACTCTCCGCAAGCTCGTGCTGTTCGCCCTTGACATGACCTCGGTCGCGCAGTGTTATGCCATGCCGCTGTTGCACGACGTCGACTGGCAGTGGGGGACTTTTCAAGACAGCCAGCAGACGAAAGTGCCGAAGTGTACTGTTGCAGTGGAGCCAATCAATGGCCTGGCGCAAACAGTCTCGTGGGTGTACAGTGTCGTGGCGATTGCCATGCTCTTCCGCGGGCTTTTTGTCGCACTGTCGCTCAATAACCTCGTCGTGTACATCCCGTCGAAGCTTCGCCCTCGCTCCCTCGGCATCTTCCACTACCCGTCGATGCATCTTACAGCACAGCTCCTGCCGCCCACGACCCAGTTCAACATGGTGCTCTGTCGCGGAGAGAGCCTCATGGCATCCAACCTTTGGATGAATGACTGGCTTTACCAGTTGCTGAGTATCGCCGAGGTCATCGTGACCGTCCGACCCATGTCTCGTGGTACTGAACATGAGCTCGTGGATGCTGTCGAAGAAAACCAACTTCGAGAACTTCATCTTCGTGTGCTCGGCCACCACGAAGATCACGTGGATCACTTGCTTGGTGCACTCTCTCTTCCGCCTGCTCGTCAAGATCATGATTCATTTCCTCCACGTTCTGCCGTGGCTACGTTTCTCGCGGATCCCCCAGTTCGGCAAATGGTACTTTGACTCGGTCGCAATGTTCACGAGTTACAAGCTGAACGCGTTGCTCATCTCGTGTACCTTGGTGATGATGTAAGTCACCACGCAAAGCACGAGTTTCCAACGACGCCAAGCGCCTGGCAAACGACCAGTGTACGGCGGCTTTCCGAATCTCCAGAGCTTCTGGAGAAACGAGATCATCTGCGACTTGTCCGTGTTGTGCTGCATCCAATTGATCGCAGCTCATGCGTGCAAAACGCTGGTGCTGCTGACGCCGTACCGACGGGCGATGCATAACCGCGTGCTTCGTATTATCCAGAATCGCTTCTTCGTCGTTGGTTGGGACGCGATCGTCGTGATGGAGGCCCTAGGCATTCACCCTCTAGACGACGATGCCCAAGACGACGCAACCACCAACTGCTCCCTCGGAGCCCTGATCCAGCAGCTCCACACCTCCGGCCCAAGTGGCTTGGTCGAATTCGTAGGAGAGTCTCGGTGTATGTTGACGTCCTTGAACCTGGGTCCACCAAACCCAATGGCATCGTGGTGTATCCTCTCGAGACGGCTGTGCACATGGAATTGTGCGACCCTGCAGACCGATGCCTCGATACCAGGCACACGATCCGTCGTGCCGTTTGAAGCGGAAGATTCCCAGTCTGGTCCTCGACAGGCGTCCATAAAGTCGCAGCCCAGACTTCCGACTGAGGCGGTAGCGAGTGCCATCTCTAAACGGCTTCTCCGTATGCACGCAGAGTGGCGCTGGGGTTGCATCCTCTTGGTTGACGAAAGTGCCGCTGTCGGGTTCGTGCGGAAGGCGGAAAACGGCTTGTCGTCCGAGTATGTCGTTAAAGACGTGCTCGTGTCTGCCGGTGCAGACGACATTCGGCGTGTGGCCACGCAGTCGCCAGTTCTTCGCATAGCCTAGCCAAGCTATGTATTTGACGCGAGGAGCGAGGCGGCTAAACTTCAAGTCCCGATCACGCCAATCAGCTACACATCGGCGCCCACAGCAAGCGTTCCTGACCGGACTGACCTCGTCGTGGATCAATCGTACTAGGCTGGAGCCAGCTACCACGTCGAAATGTAGACCAGTCGATGCTGGAAGCGCCGAGTGGCTGTTTGTAACGATGGCCTTCGACCTCTTCTCTTCTTACGGAAGCTCCATCGCTACGTATATCATGGGCTGTTAGCGTGGTAGAACAAAACAAAGTAGAATCCAATGTGATAATCCACGGTAATCGATAGTTGTGGGCGCGCGATAACGCACACAGTCGGCGAGGAAAGGCCGGATGACCGACACGAATACTATTAGGAACGCCAAGATATGAACAGGGTGCCGCCAGCCTATGCATCCTTCAAGATCTGCGCAACAAAGAGACCGTTCATTAGATTTGATGACTCGTCGCAGCAGTCAAATCATCCAGTGGTCGTACCTCCTCGTGGGAATAGACGAGCTCCAACGCGTGCAGCGAGCCCGAAGCCAGGCGCTCGCGTACCTTTGCGTTTTTTTTCAGGCCGAAGGTGATCGAGCGAGCGCACGCTTTGTACTCATCGTTGCTCTCGTTGAATCGGTCGAAGACTTGGGCCTACGCATAAAAAACAGGAATGATCATGTCAGTCCATCATCAGAAAAGCCGTTGCACCATTCCGACCAGACTCACCTCAATCTCCCGCGCGATGTCAGCACTCTTGTCGCCAATCGACACGAGTGACTTCTTGAGCATCTCAATACAGTTCATGCGGGACTTGTCGCCCGACGGATCTGGCTTGGGGCTGCTGGAAGCTGGTGGCTGATCGATCTTCACCAGAGGGGCAGAAGTCGTCGGATCAGGGTTCGTTGCTTCCTCCTTTGGCTGTGCGGCGTTGTCATCCGGCTGGGCAGGCTCGCTTTTGGTGGAAATTGCTTCAGTTTCAGGAGTGTTGCTTGCCTCCTCCACGATGGGCTCGACCTTCTCAGCAATGGATGGAGTCTCCTCACTTGGCTTCTCAATCGTCGCGGCCTTTGTCGTTTCGGCTGGAGTCTCCAACTTCTCGTCCACGTCTGGGACAGCGCCATTTTCCTTGGCAGGCGACAAAGATGCCTGCTCTGGAGTGAAATCTGCCGTCTTTTGCTTCTTCACCGCCTTGTCTTCTGCTTCACCGTTTGCCTTGTTCTTCTTGGATACTGGGGCGTCTGGAACGTCGTTCACCAACACTTTGATCAAGTGTTTGCGCACAGCACTCGCTGTTTGAGAGACAGTTGGGTTCGCACTCTTCCGCAGCATCGCAACGACTGCCGCGACGCCCGATCGCTCCATGTCGGAACGGTACACTGTCTTCTCGTCGAAGAACTTCGTGAGCATCTGGATCAGCTCGTCATTGTTCTTGGAGGATTCGTTTGCGTGGAGGCGGTTCATCTTGCCAGCGACGGTCGTGAGGTTGCCGACCTTGTAGTCACCCTTATCCTTCGGCTTCTCGCGCGGCCCGGACTTCTTCCGCGCGGCTTCATCCGTAGCTTCTCGGATATCCGCTGACTTGACGGACTTGCGCGGCACGACCAACTCGATCTCCTTCTTTCTCTTCGAATCGAGCTCAGTCTTCTCTCCCTTGGTGCTCGAACTGGCCTTTACTGCCTTCTTTGCCGCCGCCGCAGCTGACTTCTCTTCTGCTGTTGCTGCCTTCTTCTTTGATGGCGCCTTCCGGCTGGCCACCTTGGCCTTGATCTTATCCTTGCTCAGAGCCGGCTCCGTCACAGTCTCGTCATCGCCCGGAGTTCCTGGCGCTGCCTCCTCCGCGACGTTCGGCTCATCTGCATCAGTCGACTTCTTACGGCCACGCTTGGCCTTCGGTTTCTCCGCGGGCGCTGCTGCTTCAGTCGTTTTTGGCTTGTTCTTCGATCCAGCAGGGCGTCCAGGCTTTCGCTTCGAAGCCAATGGCTCCACTCCCTCTTCCTCCTCCGGTGTTGGCTCAGCGACAACTTCGACAACCTTGTTAAGTCCTCCCATGCGCTCGTCGATCGGTAGCACGGCGTCTTTCTACAAACAGATCCACGACACGTGAGCTCCACGAACCCACCACACAGTCCATGACGCGAAACACATACGTCTGCCTCTTCGATCGCTGCCATCAGCTGACTGCGACGCTTTGGCGCCTTGGCGTCCTTCGCTGGGTGGCCTTCACGGTACGCGAACGTCTCGTCGTCCCAGCTCTCGACCATCTTGAACAGCATGGGAGCACTATGATAACAAGCCCATAATATCAGCACCTCCTTCACGTCTCCATCTTCATCCGTACGCCACGTACAAGTTCTTGGTGTGGTAGAAGCAGACCATGTACTTGGAGTCCAGATCCTTCACCGCGCTCTCCTGGAGCTTGCCCTCGAGGCGGCGCGGATCAGCGATGAGCCCCGGCCAGTACGGATAGCCGACCATCTTGGCCCACACAATCGAGCCGAATCTAACGCACAGCAACGACCATATCCACGTCAGAATCTGTCCTCTTGGAGCCAAATCGACCTCTCGAGAGACGTACTTGGACTTTATCTCCTCGGGCAGTGCGTCCACACGCTTGTTCACGTCATTCTCGCCTTCATCCTCCGTCTCCGAGTCCTCTTTCACTACACAACCGCATCAAATCGTCAGTTTCTCCCTTCTACAAGCGGTAAAACGCCTCATCTCCGTACCGTTCTTGCGTGGACGGCCCATCTTCTTCTTCGCCGCGGGCGCCGCTTTGGCCTTTTTCGGCTGCTTTTTCGCGGGTGGCTTCTCCGGCACCTTGTCCGTCGTATTCACGGCGTCGCCATTCTCGCTAGGCTCCTCTGTGGTCGTCTTCTTCTCCTCTGTGACGCTGGCTTTGCGCTTGCGGCCGCGTTTCTTCGGCGCGTCATCGACTTCCACCGCATCGTTCGCAGGCTCTACGGCCTCGCCCGAAGCCGCGACTTCGTCATGCGCCGGCTCAGACACTTGCGTCTCATCGACACGTGGCTCCTCCACGACTTGCGTCTCCTGGGCGGCACCCACAGCCGCGCTAGCGTCGGCATCCGGCGTGGTCATCTTGATGTCGTTCCTTCCCTTTTTGGCTCGCAATGTTCGACCCGTTTGTTCCCCTGAACGGGCACACGGGTGGGCCTGGATTTTTGGGTTACTCAACGTAACCCATTTACACAAGGTGGTTACTCCTCGAATAGAAGGCTCCTCCTTAAGTCAATAAAACCTCGGTAGGATGAATGAGGTGGTGGAAAATTGGTGGATGGGGGCACTGGGCGTAGCTCTTCGCAAGACAGGCAACCGGGAGGATGCGATGGCGGCGTTCATTTTCCATCGCTCGTAAGGAACATAACAACAAGCAACCATGTCGACTCAGCGTGAGGAGGATATCAAGATGATGCTGGCGGCGCAGGTGCACATTGGCACCCGCAATGCCGACGCCAAGATGGGCGAGTACATCTGGCGTCGTCGTAACGACGGTATCCACATCATCAACGTGGGCCAGACCTATGAGAAGCTCATGCTCGCCGCGCGTGTGATCGTCGCCATCGAGAACCCTGCCGACGTGATCGCCGTCAGCGCTCGCCCATACGGCCAGCGCGCTGTGTTCAAGTTCGCCCAGTACACGGGTTGCTCGTACATTGCCGGCCGCTTCACGCCTGGTACGTTCACGAACCAGATCACCAAGCAGTTCAAGGAGCCACGCCTTCTGATCATCACCGACCCTCGCACGGACTCGCAGCCAGTGCGTGAGTCGGCCCAGGTCAACGTGCCTGTGATCGCCTTCTGCGACTCGGACTCGCCACTGCAGTACGTCGATGTCGCCATCCCAGCCAACAACAAGGGCAAGCTCTCGATCGGTCTGCTCTACTGGCTGCTCGCCCGTGAGGTGCTCCGTCTTCGTGGCACCATCTCGCGTGCCCTGCCATGGGACGTCGCCGTCGACCTCTTCCTCTACCGTGATGTTGAGGAGCTGAAGAAGGCTGAGGAGGCCCAGGCCGGCGCCCAGGAGGAGGCCGTGACCCGTGCCGGCTGGGGTGAGGCTGAGGCCGCCCCAGTGGAGCCAGTGTACACCGCTGACGCCGCTGCTGAGTGGACCGCCACCTCGGCCGTCGCCACTGAGTGGTCGGGTGAGGCCGTCGCCGCCGCCGGCAACTGGGATGCCCCTGCTGCCGCCACCGCTGGCTGGGACTAAGCTTGTTGTCCCGTGACCCTGATCATGTACGAGCATGATGGTCGGACAGTCAAGCGCCAGTTGAGTTTGCATGGAATAGACGATGGTGTTAGGCGATGGCACTTGGTTAATGCGACACAATAAAACTGGCAGCTTGTGCACAGTACACACCCATTCTACTAGTGTCTCTCTCCGTTTGGATGCACAGATATCGTCGTCGATTGCATGACACAGAGCTTGAATGGTGTCACTAAAGCGAGTTTTCGAATGGTTAATGACATTGACCTGCTGCTGCTTTCTCCCATTTTGAAGTCCGACGAGAGGATCCGAGGAGCTCAGATACCGAGAAACGACGACCATGGCGAAAGCGCAATTACATCTCACGGAGGAGCTGGAGCGTGCGTTTGCCGATGCGCAGAACGGACGCGTGCGCTACGTCAAGATCTCCATCGTCGGGGAGGACTTTGTGCTGGCGGGCGTGGGCCCTGCGTCGTCGGATCCACGCAACGACTGCGCCTCCATCCCGCAGGAGTATCTCGTGGCGGACGAGGCCGCGTTCGTGCTGTTCTGTCTCGACGTCCACGTGCCAGCGCTGCGCTGGGTGCTGCTCGCGTTTGTGCCCGAGGGTGTCAGCGTGCGCGACAAGATGCTGTACTCGTCGTCCCGCGAATCGCTCAAGAAGCAGCTCGGCATGAACTACTTCATCGGCGAATTCCACGCGACAGAGCTGGTAAATGTGCCTATGGAGTCCCAGTTTCAAACGATAGCCGTGCAGCTCATGTGCTATGTTGATCTTTGTAGAGTGAGGTGACGTTTGAAGGCTTTCAGAATGCTAAGAAGCGCCACGCGGTGGACGCACCGCTGTCCGAAACCGAGCGAATGCTGCGAGAGGCGGCGCTTCTAGAGCGCGACACCAATGTGCGATCGACTGCAATGGGCGTGATCCCATTCGGCATTTCGCAAAATGTCCGTGACAAGCTCACGCTGCTGAAGGACGGAAAGTTCGACTGGATTGCGATGGTGAGCGGGTCCTTTTTTTGCCTGACACTGCTGGGCTTGGCTTGGAGGCTGACATTGGATTCACTGTAGAAACTGAACACGGACGACGAGAGCGTCGAGGTGGTGAAGAGCCTCGAGGCTGTCGAGCTCATCGACGTGCAGAGTGTGATCGACCACAAGAACCCGAGCTTCGTTGCGTATCGCTACCGCGCGTCCCTCCTTGCTGCTGCCGCTTCAACTGGCGCCACGTCGTCTCTTCGTGAGTCAGTGCGTGGTATCTTCATCACCTCATATCGAGGAGCTAACGCGTTGCTTTCTATCACCGTAGTGTTTCTGTACGTGTGCCCTGAGGATGCTCCAGTGCGACTCAAGATGGTTTATTCGACGGCCAAGGCCTCGATTCTTGCAACGACGTCAGAGCTTGGCATCGAGTTCGACAAGACCGTCGAGATTAACACCCCTGCGACTGCCGTGGAGGACATCCGCTCGGAGCTCACTCCCACGAAGGTTGAGGATGACGCTGTGAAGGCGCGTGAATTCTCCCGTCCGGTGGCACCAGGCCGAGGCCGCGGACGTGGACCTGCCCGTCGTGGGCCACCTCCGTCGGGCTCACAGTAATCTTCTAGTCAATGCACAGGTGACTGAGCCCACAGCGCATACATGAATACATGAACAGTTTTGGTTCCTTCCTCTTCTATTCACTCATATCCAGGACGCATCATTCAGTTGTTCAAAGCACGAACGCTCATGATATCCATCCTCCTCCCGGCGAATCGTTTATCTCTTGCCCTTCTTCTTGCCCTTCTTCTTGTTGCTTCCAGAAGACGCAGCAGGCGCGGCGCTGGCTGAAGAGGAGGCGTTCGCAGCGTTTGCTGCTTCCTCAGCTTCCTTGGCAAGACGCTCTTTCCGCGACGCAAGCTTTGGGATAAGCTCCGCCATCTTCACCATCAACTCCTTGCCTGTTTGGAACAACAACACAATAAGCATTAGGCGGCAGTCAATCATAATAAGTCGACTGGAGCAGCAACGTACGGGTCTTGATCAGAGGGTTCTCGAACGATCCGTCGGCCTTGACAAGACGGACACGCACGCGACCCGACACCATCCAGTCACGCGAATACTTCTTGGTGAGCTACACGACCAAACGAGTCAAAAGTTTAGCCAACCATGCTCCTCTATACCATCTCCAATGCAGCATGCATACCTCCAGCACGTGTGGCAGCGCAAAGTACTGGCAGACCTCCGACATCTCCTGGGCGATCGGGTCCTCGCATGCCGCCTCCTTGGTGATACGGCGGCCTTCCTGGACCGTCTTCTTCGAGTTGATGTAGTTCGGGTAGAAGGTGAAGAAGTTCTCCGTCGGCGTGGTCTCTGGGATGCCGTGGTAGATCGCCTTCGGCACCATCGGCATCATCGGTGGCATCATACCAGGCGGCATGCCTGGCATACCAGGGGGCATACCGGGCATTCCACCCATACCCGGCATACCGCCGCCCATACCCATCTTCTGCATCATCTCCATCATCTGGCCCATGTCCGGCATGCCACCGCCGCCCATGGCACCCATGAGCTGGCTCATGTCAGGCATGCCACCACCGCCACCCATGGCACCCATAAGCTGGCTCATGTCGGGCATACCACCGCCGCCCATGGCGCCCATGAGCTGGCTGAGGTCGGGCATGCCGCCTGGCATCTGACGACGCGCGTTGCTGGCGCCGGGACGCATCTTGTGGACAGGCAGGTCGATTGCATTGGAGTTGTACAGCTCTCCAGCCACGTTCTCCTTGGCGCGGCCCTTCGGTCGAGAGTTCATCTTCGGCTGCGGGACTGGATTGACTTGGTGGCGCTTTGTCCCGATGGCGGAGCTTCTGGCGTGTCGGGCACAGAAGTGCAGGGCGAACAGTACTGTCAGTCCTTCATTGTGTGGTACTTGAGTATTCCTTTTGGGAGGTGTCTTAGGAACCAAAAGACCGGTATTTATACCGGTAGAAATCGGTAGAGGTTGAAGTGAACTCATGATCCGATCCACATCCTCGACGGATGCGAATCAAGAATGATCACTCTCTCGACGTGAGGATGTGCTGGTCGTCTAATGCATCGTGTGCCCAAACGCAATGCTTTACTCATGGTTAGTGGCTAGTGCACAAGCCCAAGTTTGAGTGGTAGTTGAGCTGGAGGAACGCTTGATGGGGCTGCTCACTCGAGCCTACCGCCTTGGGATCGGTCAGCTTGCACAGCACGAGACTACAGTATCAACACCATCCCCTATGCTTTCTCTCAATCGCTCAATACTGCTGCTCAATCGATACTTGCCCATGGTGTCACACCCTGTCGGTCGTGGTACACACAACCTTAAGAGTGCGGAGGCGCTAGCTGACGACTCCAAATCCAAGGAGGATCGTCTGGACATCCTTTCAAGTGCCGAAACGAACGTAGAATGGTTGAAGCACCCGTCTGTCATCAACCACTGGGATCTCTCACGCACGACTCATGTTCTCCGTCAATTCCATGGTCCCGGGACGGAGAGCGCTATCTCCATCAAGCACTGGAGATGACTCGAAAAATCGCATCACTTTCGCCTGTCTCAACGATTACTCTTTCGTGAAGCATCACTCACAACGACACCATCACAACATTCCCAAGCAACAATTAGCCCAGCGGACCCCAGCCACCCCATGTGGCCAATCATTGCAATCCTCACACCAAGGAACTCACCACGAGAATGCAGTCTTGAGGTCCATCGTGATGCCAGCTACTTGGTCTCCAGCCACTGCACACACGAGGAATGACCCCCCTCTTCACGTCGGGGTTGTGCGCGTCTGGGTTGTCTACCCCGTGGAGGAGGAGCTGAGCTGACTGGGCAGTGAAGGCAGAGAGGGTGATGACGCCCTTTCCTCAAGGTGGCAGCCGCATGGCTTTGTCATCCACGGGAAGATCCCTTCGACAAGCGGTCCAGTTTGTCACATGGTGCATCGTCACGAAGCGCGTGTCATCACATTTTTCTGCTTGGTGCCGAGACTCTGACGTCACTTCGGAGTTCAACCACAGGGGTAATTACTAAATAAACTTCTCCGATTGGCGGAAATGAAATGCCACTGTCACTCAAGGAGGGTTTTTACGACTTTCGCCACGGCCGCTGTGTCACGGCTCGGTCGAAACGAGCGAGCAGTTCAACCAGGTGGAGTAAGGTTTTATTCCAGCCAGACGCCACTGCAAGCTCCGAGCGAATCCCCACGAGAACTCCGCCGCGGAGTCCGCAGCTCCATGGTGGACCATGGCTGCTTGGTGTGCGCATGAAGGCTCGATGGCAGCGCGCTTTTATTCCGCACCCACGTCTCCAAGCATCCGCCACTGACTTCGACTTGGCGTGTGGTCTCTGCAACCAAACTCAGCAGCATCCCCCTAGTCTGTTTTCCCCGTGTTTCCCTCTGCGTTTTTCTGCAAAACCGTAGTCGTGAACCCATTCCGTGAATATAAATCAAGGTTTTAACTCTAAAACCTCTTTTTTGAGGTGCATCATCCCGCCCTTCGCACATCAACATCAAAAGCGATCCTCCCGTCCCAACAAGAAGCTCTTCCGGCCAGGAGATCCAACGCCAAGAATCCCAATCCCCACAATCCAATTTGCGACTTCGCAAGCAGATCTCCCCCCAAGCAACCCCCTCCCTCCTCCTCTACTGCAGTCATGGCTGACCAGGTCAAGATCGGTGTCAACGGCTTCGGCCGCATCGGTCGCCTCGTCGTGCGCGCCGCGCTCGCCAACCCAAAGACCACCATCGTGGCCATCAACGACCCGTTCATGGACCTCGACTACCTCGTGTACCTGTTCAAGTACGACTCGACCCACGGCCGCTTCGAGGGCTCGGTGGAGACCAAGGACGGCAACCTCATCGTTGACGGCAAGGTGATCCACATCTTCGCCGAGAAGAACCCTGCGGATATCCCATGGGGCAAGGCCGGCGCCACGTACGTGTGCGAATCCACCGGTGTGTTCACCACGACCGAGAAGGCCAATCTCCACATTGACGGTGGTGCCAAGAAGGTCATCATCTCGGCGCCGCCAAAGGACAACACGCCAATGTACGTCATCGGTGTGAACCACCTCAAGTACGACGGCTCGGCCCACGTTGTGTCGAACGCCTCGTGCACGACCAACTGTCTGGCCCCGCTCGCCAAGGTCATCAACGACAACTTCGGTATCGTTGAGGGTCTCATGACCACGGTCCACGCCACCACCGCCACGCAGCTGACGGTCGATGGCCCATCGCGCGGTGGCAAGGACTGGCGTGCCGGTCGTGGTGCTGGCCAGAACATCATCCCAGCCTCGACGGGTGCCGCCAAGGCCGTCGGCAAGGTGCTGCCAGAGCTGAACGGCAAGCTCACGGGCATGGCGTTCCGTGTGCCAACCCCGGATGTGTCGGTCGTCGACCTTACGGTGCGCCTGGCCAAGCCAGCTACCTACGCTGACATCAAGGCCGCTATCAAGAAGGCCTCGGAGGGTGAGCTCAACGGCATCCTCGGCTACACCGAGGACGAGGTCGTGTCGAACGACTTCCTCCACGACGCTCGCTCGAGCATCTTTGACGCCAACGCCGGTATCTCGCTCAACGACCACTTCGTCAAGCTGGTCTCGTGGTACGACAACGAGTGGGGCTACTCGAACCGTCTTGTGGACCTCGTGCTCCACATGGCCTCGATCGACAAGTTCTAAGTTTGTGCATCTGTCTACCGAAGCCCCCACTCGGTGTTTCCGCTAGTCGCCCTTTATTTTTCTTTCCCCGCCTCCGGTCGTGTGATCCATTCAATGTAAAACGCAAATGCAAAGCTAACTCGATTTTGAGTGTGGAAACGTCGACTTCAACTTGTCTTTACGTGCTTGGTGTTTGGTGTGTACAGTTGCTACGCTGGTGATGCTGCCATGCCCAGCCTTCCTTGCCAGTCGCTTGCAGCAGCATCTCTCCGCACTGCTCTCAGCCGGGCTGCGAAAGAGAAACCATGAAGATCGACGAGGGGTTCATCAAGGTATGCACGGGTACTTATATTCCTACACTGGTATCCAGTTTGTCACTTTTTTCTAACATTTTGTAATCCAGTCAGCTCCGACGCGGCGGTCTCAGGTACTTGCAAACTTCGTGCGCACGCGGCTCTTGACTTCGCTTGAGGGGGTTCTGCGAAACCATCCCGATGTGGCCTGCAGGAGAAGGTAGGAGGGTGGAAGTCTGTACGCAGGGTGTTGGTGTCCCTGCGTATCAGAAGGCGGAACGCGGCGTTTCCTTAGTGAGCTGGCGCAGCGGTGCCAGCGGGGTTCTTGGAGTTCATGTGGCCCTCCGCGCTGACTTCATAACACATCGTACAGACGCGTTGGTTCTTGCTTGGTGACTCGCGGTCCTTCTTGCGGCGTTGTCGGAATGGAATCTCCGAGCCCTTGAGGTGGTGCGACGTACACTTGGAACACAGGAGACGGCCACAGAACCGGCAGTGGTGGCGCCGAGAGCCGATCGAGCCGAACTGCTTCTTGCACTCCATACACTTCTTGCGTTCTTCATCCGGGATCCACACAGGCGCGTGGCTGACGTTGGTCATGAGCAGCTTGAGCAGCGTGGGGTCCACTTTGTCAAACACCATCTTGCCGGCCTCGTCCTTCAGATCTAGCCGCGCGCCGTGACGCACGAGCCGCTGCGCGATCTGGAACAAGCCCTTGTCCAGGGCGACGTGCAGCGCTGTCGACTTGTCCACTGTGGCATTGGGGTTGGCGCGTGCCTGCAGCAGGATCTCCGTCATCGTCGGATCGTCCTTGGTCACTGTGAGGATGTGAACTCCCAGAGGCGTCTGGTTGCGCATGTTGACGAAGTTCACGTCGGCGCCGGCGTCGATCAGCACCTTGGCCATGCGGCGCGACTTGGCCGCCGCGAGGTGGAGCGCCGTGTTACGGCGGCTGTCTGGGACATTCACAACGGAGCCTGCGAGCTCTGGCATGAGGAGCGCCTGGACGATGGGCAAGTGTCCACCGCGGATCGCGAAGTGGAGCGCTGTCTGGCCGTACACTGGATCACGACGCAGAATGTCCGTGCCTGGCTGGATGATCAGCGAGTTCAGCAGCACAAGGTCGCCGGCGCGTGCCGCCTGGAGAAGCGGCGTGAGTCCGTCGACGTTCGCAGCAGCCGCCGCGCGACCAGCTCGCACCGTGGACGAGCGGTAGCCGTCGTCCATACGCATGAGCGCACTGCCGTACTCCGTGTGTCGACCATACTCGGTCGGTCGCTGCGCGTGGAAGCTTCCCGAGGCCGTTAAGCTGTTCATACTGCTGTTGCTGACCAGCAGACTGTCGCGGCCGTTGTTGTTGGCCATAGCCTGCTCGACGCTGAAGCTGCTGGTGCCGTACGCATTCGTGGGCCGTGGGTTGCTGCTGGCCGTGGAGCTGCGTTCGTCGTACATATCGTCAACCTCGTCGTTCTCCGCCGTGGAGCTCGTGTGCTTGCTGCGACTGCCGCTGCTGGCCGCGGACCCAGGCCCTCGCTTCACCGTCTGCATTTGCTGCTGCTGTCGCTGCTGCATCGCCGCCTGCACCGCCATGGCGCGTGTCGACGAGTACGCGGGGATGTCCGATGGGATCTGGCGTGGCTGCGTGGGCGGCGGCGCGCGGTACACGACGCCCGCATCCACGTCGATCTCCACAGGCGCCATTTATTACGGAGGGGATGGAGAATAGAGATGGAGAGGAAGGGAGCTGCTCCACGAATGGGTGCCCTTGGGTGGGTGGCTGAAAAAAACTATGGCCGCGGACGGTGGATGAAGAGAAAAGAGAGCGATTCCTTCCTTTTTTCCTCCTCTTCTTTTCCTTTCTCACTTGAGCTCGATATGAGGGAGCGCTGCTTCGTTTATTCAGGTCGCGATGACCTCTTCACTCTTTTGGTGTGTTCTGATGTTGCTGCTTTGGGTGTGGACCGAAAGCTGACGGTGAGTGAACTGTGCGTCTGTTGTTTTCTGTTGCTGTTGAGAGGAGAGAAACTGGAGACGGAGATGGGCAGCTGGTGACTGTGATTTGGGAGTGGGTGGGGGAGGGAAAATTCGCGATTGGGCAGGTTTTTTATCGGAATTTTTAGCGAAGTAGGGGCCAAAGATTCACGTTATCTCGTTGCAAACGATGAAATTTATCAATCCAGGTGTGGCGCGTGAATCTCTGTCAGCGACCTCTCGTGGATTGACGAGCTGCGAGTCACGGGGCTGATGGTGACTCTGTGAAAACCTTTCGCGTCGGCAAGAACTCTTGCGTCAGGTTGGTCTTTGTGGAGAGAAAGCCTCGTGGATGCAGCAGGATGCAGGAGAAACCGAACAACTCGCACAGTGAAATGCTCGATTTTGCGGCGACCTCCCATGATTTTGCAGAAGGATAATTACGAATGTCACATGCGGTACCTACTGTATCAGGTTTCACAGGCAAATGGGTACACGGGGTGCCGTGTCAAAGTATGGCACCAGCAACATTAGGAATTATCCATTTTATGCAAAATCCATATCTAAAAACGAGATGGCTACATCCACCCAGCCTATGCGCCTGGGGCGACCGACTCGATCTTGAGACTGCCTGTCACGTATCGACCCGAGTTGCCGAGGGGAATCCTGATGCTTGACGTGGCGATTCCACCCGGGAGCTCATTTGGGGTAAAGTGAGACAACTCGACGGTGCCACTGTCGACGATTCTGATCAGGCAGCCGAAGAAGACGCGCCGCTTGACAATGGCGCTCAGCGTGCATTCCCGCAGCTCAGCGACGTTCGAGAGGCCTTTCACTGACCAAGTACGCTTGCCCCATTGTGTCAACGTCGTGGGATCTCCTTCGTAACTCACGGTCTCATCTTGGTCCAGAAGGGTCGTCTGGTGATGAAGCTCCCACCCGCAGAAAACCCTGCGGACCTCACGATCGGAGAGACCGACGACCCCAGTGATCTGGAGGCTGACGGACACACGTGATTCATTCTTGAGGGCCACGCTGATTTTGGTTTGCGGGGCTGAGACTGATGCTGGAAGCGATCTTGGTGAAGGCGACGGGAGTGGCGATGGAGGTGGAGACGGCGATGGAGATGGAGATGCTACCGTCACAGATGAACCCGCTGCCTTCGCCGCTGCACTGCTCTGGTAGCGTCCCTTGTGGGAACACGCAATCAGCTCGCTCTCAGTCCCCTTACTTCTCTGTATCTCTTCGGCACTGGCCCAGACGTAGTGGCCACGGATCGATCTCGCTGAAACGAGTTTCGAAATGGAGCTCACACGACCGACATAGTCGTCTCTGTAGAGCTTGAGGAGATCCTTCAGCAACTCCGTCGTCTCATCGCTCGAAAGCCCCGAATTGCCGTTTGATTGGAAGCCACTCGGTGTCAGTCCGAGGCCAGCAATCAGACTATGCGCCACCTTTGCTCGTCCGACATGTTCGCCAAGTCCTGCAGGAAACAACCACAAAACTCACAGTCGTCAGAGTCATTTCTCGCCGCCAAAGTATTGCAAGACATCGTACTGGAGCTTGCAAGGCCCAGAACTTGGCCGGCGAGCTTGTACACGAACGGATCTGGGAGCATGTTGGATAGGATACTGAGTCCGACCTGTTGTATCACAGTTTCAACACGAAGTTAGCACAGAGAACAGCATATCGCCACGAGAAGATTGGCTGCAGCCACTCACCTGGAGCTTGTCACCGTGTTTACTGAGAAACTCGGGTGGGACAGAAATCTCGACTCGATCGTGAAAGCAGTCGCCCGACACGTCACTCAGCAGTCGCACCTCGATCATTTTTGCTTGCTTGTCGTACGTTGCCGTCCAGAGTGAAGGATACTCTCGCTCCGAGGTCGGAGCAGACACGAGACTAGCAAGTGCCGCCAGTTGCCGCTGATTGCGATCCCACGCGTGGATCTCCTCGAGAACCTCAGGATTCAACCACGCCCGTCTCACAAACCACTGCAGGTTCGTCGGCAGCCATGGCTTCTCCTTTCGAACCCGTGTGAGGTCATACCACGAGACCCCTTGCTTTCCAAGGACGATCATTTCGGTCGCGAGATCGTGCGGTAAGCCAACCTTGTCGATGATATTGCGCGTCACGACTACTCCTGGGTACTTGGCGAGCACCGACTCCATGGCTATCACGAAGTAGCGCATCGTCTTCCACCCAAGAAACTCGTTTGTCGCCACCACGACGATGCGAATATGGTCCTCCTCCATCGCATAGCCGCTGGGCTTGCGCTTTCCGTGCGTGATCTGGGCTGAGAAACCTGGCGTTCCGTTCACGTCGATCCACGTTGATCCAATCGTTCGCTCGAAGTATGGAGCGTAGCTCTCGACTGCAAAGTGGTGGAAGACAACGCTGCCGATTCCACTCGGGATCAAGTATTCCCATTGCAGGATAATGTCGCCTTTGTTGCGCTCCAGCATTGATCGCCGCTTCTCCAGAGTCTTCGTCGTCGGTCGAAGATTGCTTGCCCAATATGCTGGAATAATGAGGTCGGAGTCCCATTTCATTTCATGGCCGAGAGCGGGCTTGGCGAGCTGGAAAGACTTGAGTAGCTGTTTGAGTTCGCGCACAATCTCACCGTCCAGGAGTTTCCAGATCGCGAATGTCGTGAGAAGCTCGTGCTTGAGCAGGCCGCTGTTCTTCAATTCATCGTACTCGGCGCCGTCTTTCTCACTAAACGTGTGGTTAACAACATTTCGCACGGCGTCGATCACGATCATCGGTTCGAGATAGGCTGTGGCTTTGAGACGCGTGTCGGCACCGTGGCTGTACCACAACAGCTCGCCCAGATCGCGCAGTGTGTCGAGGATGTCGATTTGGGCCGCAATGCTGAGTGTGCCGACTTGAGGCACTGGGTTAAACAGCATTTCACGGAAGTCCTCCAAAGGCTTCACGATCGCTCGAATATCGTCGCATGTCTCCATAGACGGATGCTCACCTCGTAGCAACTCGATACGTTGAAGAGTCTTCGTCAGCGAAATCGTCATTGGAAACGCTCTGTTGGTGGCTGCTGCGATGATCGCCTCGAACTCTTGCCGTGCTCTCTTCACATCGGACTCTGTCTTACAGCTCACCGTAAGCCGCTCGCCATCGAGAAGATGCTTCAGACTTCGCTCCCATTGGTCTTTGAACTCGGTCGGTACCATGGTGTTTCGATCGCGTGCTCCAACTGGCATGCGCACCGTCCATTCTGTCAGCCTCTGCTGTTCAACGTCGAGTTTGAGTTCGGCTCTCCAGATGTCAATGCGGTCACCCAGGTCCTTCCAGATCCGCTCAGTGAGCTCATCGCTCGTGACACCGTCTCTTTTTGTGCCCACGAAAAGAAACTCGGCATCAGGCTGACGAGCGAGAACGAGCACGACCCAACGGAAGACGTGGTCAGCAACGAACTGGGAGGTCTGGCGTTTTCCGTCGTTGGCCTCGGACGGATCGAATACGTTGGCGTACGCCTCCAAGTCGACACAAAGTAGATACAGCGTCTTGCGAGAGAAATACAGGCCGTGAGCTCCGTGGTACACTTCTTGGCCTGCGAAATCCCAGAACTTGACTTCGTGGAGGGCGTTCCTGACTGGGTCCACAAACGACCACGACGTCAAGTCGACGCCAATGGTACGGTCTTTTTCATCGACCAACGTTGGTTGCTGCGACTCGAGCGACCTTGCAAAGCTTGTCTTGCCACTGGTCTGGGAGCCGATCAAGCACACTTTGCGTCGGAACACGAGCTCCTCGTCCTTTGTCTTACTGGCATCTTGGAGGTACCGGGCGACTTTTTCTTCGCCCAGGCAGATGATTTGTTCGGGCACATCGAGGGTCGTCGGCGTTTTCCCAGTCGCCCAGTACTCAGCACATGTCGACAAGCCCAAACGCCACTGCAGCTCTCTCTCATCGTGGGGCTCACTTGTGGATACCCTTTCCCGAAGTTGGCTCCTCTCAGCGGAGTATTTGGTGCTCCACTTCGCGCCTTGGCAGCAGAGCGCGTGGGCAAGTTGATACGCAGACATGACATGCTTGGCATTAAACAAAGCGATCGCCAGTGGTGTGTGGCCATGCTGTCGTTCACATGATGAATTAGAATAAATTGTGGGCTGTCGAGAGCATATTCCATGGGCCACTCACCGCATCGACAGCTTCCAAATCGGGTGACTCGGCCAGAATGAGCTTGAGGGATTCGAGGTCTTCACGTCGCGTGGCAACGTGGACAACGGAACCGCCTCCGTTGTTAACTGCATGGATGTTGGCTTTAGCAGAGAGCAGAGTCTCTATCAACGCTGGATTGCCCAATTCGCCGGCCACAAGTAGCGGTGTTCTCATGTCCTGCTCATACCAGCTTTAGATGGTCATCAATGAGGTAATGCAGCTAACCACAAAGCGTACCTTTGACTTATGGTTCACTGTAGCACCGGATTCAAGGAGCAGCTTCACCACTGCGAGTTGTTGCGCGGATACCGCTTGGAGCAGCGGCGTCTCTCCATTCTATCAAGCGTCCTCAAGAGTCCGTTAATCTGCCTTGGTCACCCGTACCAAATAAAATACTTACTTCATTCGCCGAATTCACGTCCGCGCCAGCTTTAAGAAGCAAGGCGACGATCTTCACTTGACCGGCGGCAGCCGCCTTCAACAGAGCGGTGTCTCCATCCTACACCACGTACACAGCAATCGTTACAACCGCTACTCAGCCGGAAGTCGGTAATCGTCACATACTCTGTTGCGCAGGTTTGGGTCTGCCTCCGCAGCGAGAAGTGCTTGGACAACACCGTGGAAACCGGACGCTGCGGCGCAAAACAAGGCGCTTTCTCGGCTCTTCACACACAATAGAATACGGTGAGGCACACTATGACGATGTGGAAGTATCGGCAAAAACATACGTGGTTCTGGTAGTTGACGTTCGCATTGGCCTTGAGCAGCAGCGTGGTCATCTCGAGCTGGTTGGATGCAGCTGCCCAGATGAGAGGCGTCTCCCCGCTCTACGATCATAGGCCGCAAAAGATATCAGAGACCTTCCCAAGCGAGGTGATGGTGGTTAGTTTACGTACGTTGTTGGGCGTGTCAACGTCGGGTGAGCCTTCTTCGATCAGCCGCGCGACATCGTCGATGCGGCCATCGTACGTCGCCGCGAACAACGCTGTGGGCTCGTCCTGATCACAACATGAGCGATATTGTCAACGCTGAGCATATGGCCATGAGATTTGCCTGTCTACTTACCTCTCTGGTGTCTTCTTCTTTCTTCGCTTCCTGTCCACATTTGGTACAGAATCGACCGTGTTTGACTGGGACGTGACAGTCGAAACAGAAGACCATTGCGTCGAGCTCCTCGTGCTCCTCACCTTCAGCAAACTGCTTCAAGGTAGCGACCACTTCTTGGAGATTGATGCGCTCACGAGGGTTGAACTTTGTCATGGCCTTGAACAACGTCCAAGCTTCACCCGTGACTTCTTCTGCATCGTCGGGCACCGTGCCTGTCTTGATGAGCTGGGTCACGCTCACATTATCCAAGTAGGCGTACGGCAGCTCGCCTTTTGTTGCCTCATAAATGCAGAGTGCGAACGAGTACACATCGGACGAGAAGGTCGGTCTCCTGTTCAAGGCTTCTGGTGCACGCCATCGAAGTGCCCCTCCTTCTTGAGCATGTCCACTTCCGTCTGTCTCGTGTGCGTCGTCCAACACGTAGCTGGTACCAAAGTCTGCCACACGCGCGTTTCCATCGCTTCCCAAGAGCACGTTAGTCAGTTTGAGGTCGCCATGCACGATCCATTTGCTGTGGAGATATGCCAACGCAAGCGCTGCCTGGTAGAGCAGCCTCCACATACGTCGCTTGTTGGTGTCTCGATCCAAATATGACGCGAGGGTCCCGCCGGTTGCATTCTCGCACACAAAGAATGGCCGAGGTGTCATGTGACAGGCGCCGAAAACCTTGAGCACGTACGGGTGGTTCAACGAGAACCAGAGGTCCGCTTCGTCGAGAAATGCTTTCTGAGCTTGCAAGTCGATATCCTCGCCGTCAAGAACTTTGACCGCGACCTGAGTGCCGTTCCATGTGCCGTGGTAAATAGAAGCGAACGAGCCACGAGCGAAGGGATGAGGGGCGTACGTTACGCTCGCTTCCGCCAGAAACCACTTCGGAAGCGTCGGGATTTCAACGTCCGAGTTGGCGTCGAGAACCCGCTTGAGCAGCTTCTGAATGCCCTCAGGCTGATCCGAGCCTTGTTGCTTGATCTTGTCCAGTTCAATCTTGAGCAGCAGCATAGTATTCACGTCGACTGGTGTGTTTTTAATACGGTGCACTTCATCCTTGGTGAGATCAACTTCGACTGCTCGTTCTTGCAACTTTCTCACCACGATAACCTGGAGGTGTAAGAGGCGAAATAGACCATCCACAGTCTCGTGTCCCGTCTCGAGAAAGCTCTTCAGCCGATTGTAGAAGAGAAGACGCTGCACAGCATTCATTGACGCGTACGTGTCGAGCACCTTGAGGAAATCAACAACCAAGGTTGTGAACCCGTGGACGGCTTCATGCGGCGGCTCAAACGATGCCTCTTTCAACCGCGTGAGCTCGTTCAAGACCGACTCGAGTCTGCTAAGGAGTAGCATGCACGACGTCTTGGCTCCACGAGTGTTCTCACAGCGAGCCTTGATCTCCTTCAGCGCCGCCGAAGCGACGACGTCCAGAACAGGCACGAAGATCGGGTCCACCATAGCGCCAGTGTCCATCGTTGCTTCGAAGTGTGCCTGCCAAGGCCGTCAACCGTAGTTTTCGTTTGTGTTTGCTTGATCCCGTGACGTGAGACTCGCCCCGGCATTCCGCTCTCACAGGACGAGCGGAAGGGAGGGCAGCTACACGCCCTGACTGAGTGGATGATGACTTATAAGGTGGAACACCGCGAAGCTTGTGGGAAACTGGCTGGACCCTTTCTGTGCTTGCGTCCAGGGAAAGAGTTAACACGCAAGCGTCCAATGGAGCGGTTCAGTGAGAAATGGCTGTCGATCTGTGGAAGTTCCAACACATGAGCTGCACGCATCTGAACTGCAGACTGAAGCGTGGATGGTTGAAGTTGTTAATGTAGTACTCTCGAGAGGTACATAGCCGCGCCATTGCTTCGGATCCTTGACGGTGAACCCAAAATCCACATGGCTGCAGCTGCTTGTGGAGATTTACTTCGAAATGTACCGGTATTGCCACCAGTTTACACGCAATCCTGAGGATCTTACTGTGTTGAGACCGTCGATCGATCGGTTCATGCCTGCCAGTCTCACATTGGTCGTCCAGCGCTCAAGTCCACGAAGTGTACAGTAGCCATGGCGGACGCTGTGCAGGCCGTGGTGGAGATCATCGTGCCCGGCGCAGGCCCGGCCGTCGTGGTGCTGGGCTGGATCTTCGAGCTGTGTGAGGAAGTCAAGGAGTGCAGGGAGTCGTGCATCCTCACGCATGGCCGCCTCCAGATGATTCTAGACGAGCTGCAGCGCATGGTCGACAACAACACCATGCCACCGAGCGACGCTGTCAACAAGTACGTCGGCACGCTCACTGTGCTGTGGACGGACCTGGCGCCGTACAAGGAGATGCCGTTCTTCGAGCGTCTGCTGCGCCACAAGAAGCTCAAGAACACGATCGTGAGCGTGAACGAAGACGTCGATGCGCTGTTCCGCATGCTGGCGATCGCCACGACCGTCGCCATGATGGACTGGAAGCTCCAGTGGAACGCCGACGTCCAGCAGCAGAACGAGATGATGCGCGAGCTGATGCGTAACAACTACTCGATCATGAAGTCGGTGGACACACTGCGGATGCAGATGGAGACGATGCTGCTACTCAAGTCGGAGCTTGATAAGACGGTGTCAGACCAGCCCAAGGAGGTGCAGGAGCTGCTGCAGATGAGCTTCCGCACGATCTCGACCAACTCCGGGGCCGAGGTGCCCGCAGTGCCTATCTGGTTCATCGAGGAGTCACGCATCACCTACTTTCCCAAGTTTTTCGCGCGTGGGTCGTTCGGCACGGTCCACAGAGGCACGTACGACAATGCCCAGGTCGCCGTTAAGATGTTGGTGCCTGAGGACCACGGTCTCGCTGAAAACTTGCAGCCTGAATTCCTCACAGAGGCCAATATGTGGTACGGATTCAACCACCCAAACGTGGTCAGGATGTATGGCGCGTGCCACATCAGCAGCCACCCGTTCATCGTGTGTGAGTACGCAGAGAATGGCAACTTGGCCGAGTACCTGAGCAAGCAAGAGTCCAAGCGACGTCTGTGGAAGGCTATGCACGAAGCAGCTCTAGGTCTTAAGTTCCTCCATGGCCAAAACGTCGTTCACGGAGACTTGAAGCTGAACAATATCTTGGTAACCAAGGACGGCACCGTGCGCCTCGCAGACTTTGGCTTGAGCCGCGTCAAGACGTCGTCCAAGTCCAAGATGTCCAAGCTTCCGAGCGGAGTCGAAGTGTCGGGAGGTCTCCACTGGCTGGCTCCGGAGCGGTTTGAGTTCCAGCCCCAGTTTGTTTCCGACATTTACGCTCTGGGTATGTGTATCATTGAGGCCGCGTTGGGCGACGCGCCGTTCGGAAGGCTGGACAGCGTCAGTGTGCGCCAGAGGATCATCGCCGGCAGGTTACCGTCCAAGCCAGAGTCTCTGTTGGATGAGGGGTGGAATCTCGTGCAGAAGATGACCACGAAGGACCCACAGGCTCGCATTTCACTTGACGAAGCTATTGCTGAGCTCCAACGCCTCATGGACTTGGAGAGCCAGCAAATCTCCGAGTCCGCGCTTTTCTGCGATCCCTGCAACCGACGACAGCAAGACAAAGCACGCTTCTGCGACCAGTGCGGGCTGTCGCTCAGTGGCGACGACTCCAATGCTTCTGGTGGTGCGTCGAAGCCTCGGCCTGTCAAGAGTCTTCTAGACAACCTTGGTGATCCCTCCAGGCAGTTGACCAGTGCGAAGCTTCTTTACCGCCAGGCTGCCGCTGAGAAGAGCATCTGTGCGGACATCAAGACTCGCAACGGAACAGAACCGCTCCTCAAAGCTGCGGCGGCCGTCGACAACTTTGCCTGTGCGCTCTATGCGTTTGGATCGTTGGAGGCACTTCGTGCTGTGACTGGTAGTCCGTCTGCTGACATACTCGAGCCGATTCGCGAGGCGCTCGACAATGAAGTCGTGAACAACGTTGACGCGATCCTAGCTCTGCTGAACGCTGAAGATGAGACTGCACGCGATGTGCGCCAAGCTGCTGAGCTGACAGTGTTGGCTGTGAGACTGCATCCTTCCAACCAAAATGCACTGGCGACTGCCATCCCCGAGCTCGCTGGTGCCCTGGAGCAGTCCTCAACAGCAGTACGTGACGCGATTCTGAGTGCTCTGGCGGCTTTGACAACAAGCGCCGACACCTCCAACCTTGATGCGGTTCGAGATGCAAATGTGACGGCGTCAGTCTTGGAGGCATTGGCAAGTGGATCCTCGACGTCGCAGCAGTGTGCTCTCGATTTGCTGGTCAAACTGACAGAGTCTTACAGTTCCGCTCAGACCTGTGGCTCGCGCCAAGGGATTCGAGCACTGGTCGCGCGGCTCGATGATGGCGATGATGCCATCAAGGAGAAGGTGCTGAAGGTGCTGTCCAACGTCGCACAAGTCGACACGATGCCTGAGCAGCTTGGTCGACTAGGGACGGTGAGTGGACTTGTGGAGCTGCTGCTTCAAGACACGACGGCGAAGCTGAAGCACGAAGCATTCCAGACGCTTTCCGTCCTCGTTGCAGTCCCGGCGAACGGCGTCATGTTTGAACTGGCTGGTGGTGTGGATGCTCTGAAGCAAATCCTGGTGAGCACGACTCCGGAGTCGAGTGAAGACGTGCTAGGGAGTCTGGCGAAGTTGGTGGAGAACGCCCAGCTCCGAGCCAAGATCATCAGCGACACTGCCCTGCTTCACCAGTGTCTGCAGGCTTTTGCAACGAAAGACCCAAGTGTAGCCACCAACGCGACACGTGTGCTGGGAGCGCTCGCGAAGGGGAACCCCAGTGTGGTGCGCAAGATGAAGCAGTTCGATGGGCTTCTGCCGCAGCTGGCGAGACGCAAAGACGAGTTTGCCATCACGACGATTCTCAGTATGATCGACACGCTGCTCGAGGCTCTCCCATCCGACAAGAGCGGTCTAGAACCATCACTAGGCAACATGGCTCGAGCAGGATGATGAGGCAAACTAGCACGCCGCAATTGTGTAGTATATATTTTACCTTTCTTGTGAGACTATGGAGATGCTTTGGCTCGCTGCTCACACCTCCGTCGCTGGGACACCTCTGAGCCAGTCCACTTTGGCCATGATCCGCCGAATGTTCTTCTTGGAGACCTCATCGGCTGCTACTTCCTCGTACAGTGTCTCCAGCTGAGACGCGAAGTTGGGCTCTTCGTGCTCAATGGATTCCACACAACCATCGTATGCACAGAAGTTGCCCAACGAGAACAGCACGATGCGTCGCGAGGAGATGCTGGGGTCCGTCAGTGCGAGCTCGAAGAGCTCCAGCGGCGCGTGGTGTCGGCACATCTCGCCGCACAGATCGTCAGAGTTTCTCACCAAATTGCCAAGCGCGCCAGCAGCATTGGATCGTGTCTTCTCATCGTCATCGTGGAGGTTTTGGACCAGAGGCCCAATCGACATACGTAGTGCGGCGTAGAGATGGCTGTTGTGAAACGCGGCGTTGCCGATGGCGAAGCAAGCGAACCGACGCACGTACGCGTCTGCGTCTGAGAGGCCGCTCACGACGCCGTCGAGCACTGACAGTGAGCCGTGCGCCCCAGAGATCGGCGTGGAGAAACTGTCGTAAAACAACGTGGAGTGGCGACAGAGGTTCCCGATACAGTTGAGCGCCTTTGCTCGGACCATAGCTTCGTTGTGGCTGACCATATCGCGGAATTCGGTCAAAAGGCCAGATTCCAGAATGCCTTCGTAGTTATCGGGCGAGCTCCGTGCGAGCTGACTGATGATGAGCAGCGTGTCGATCATCAGCGACGGCGAACTACGTGAGTTGAGCATTCCACAGACCTTGATTGTGGCCACACCACCTGCCTGAACGAACTGGTTCCCGAAGTGCTCGGAACTCGTGACAAGGCGAGACAAGAAGCTCATCGGTAGCTCCAGCAAGGACTCGTCGAGCCCGAAATCTGGCGACGTGAAGACGTACTGGAGCACCATGAGTAGCTTGTGCACACACGAAGAATCGTAGAGCGTTTCCTGCGTGGATACGAGTAGCTCGTCCGACTGGCTGTGCATGAATGGAATGCCTAGCACCTTCACGATCGCGTGGATAAGCGCCTTCACAGCGTTGCGGCCGCCGGCGACGACTTCTGGCCAATTGAACAGCGACTGCATGTGCTCCGTTTGAAGAAGTTTTACGAGCTGAGGGACAAGGTGCTGGTTCAGCTGCATCTCGACGACCAGATCACTCGACGGCATCTCACGCACCATGCGGATCAGCTTCAAAAAGCAAAACAACCCCCACGGTGACATGAGATTGTCGCCACAGTCGCCAAGAAATTGGCGGAGAAGATCCCACGTCGCTGGTGACTCGAACAGCCGCATGAAGCTACGATGCGCGCGGTTGTCGTCACCATCCGTGTCAGTTGTCACTGCTTGGCTCAATGCCTTCGCTGCAATGCGCAGCAGGAGCACAACTCCAGCGTCTGCGAGGCCTTGGGCTCGCACGTTGTAGCACGACAAGATCTGCAGTCTGTCCAATCGATCCTGGTGCGAGAGTGCAGCGAAATCCTCGTGATGCAGAAGCCGAAGAACGGAATCGCCACATGCACTCGGCAGCACTCCATACAACACGAGATTCCACACGTCCTGGTCACCGATCTCGAGTCCAAGAGCCTTTTCGCTGTCGCTGAGAGCCTTGATGTCCATAGTGCTGCTTTCTAATACGTCCGAGTAGTACGTGCAGCACAAGCTCAGCAGGCCGACGTCACTTGTGGAGAGGAAGATTGGGTACAGAACCTTGGCACACAGCCACACTTGCTGTTTGGCGAGCGCATCCCGTCGCATCAAAACAACCAGGAACTCGACAGCGAAGTACATCTCCAGGTCGTGCAGCGTTCCGGACTGAATGAGGCCAACAACGATCGCGATGACGTCTTGCTGGTTGGGCGATGGCGGACGTCCAGTCTTGCTCGCCATGATCTTCTTAGAAAGCGGCGACGATGATCGACAGGCATGGAGAAGGATCTTGATCACACAAGAGATCGTGGACTGATCCGGCTCTTCCTCTCCCTCGTCATCTTCACGAGCGTCACGACGAGCAACTCGCGACTTGAACTCATCGTTCAGCAAGGCAAGAAGCTCTTGTAGCCCACTCCGCAGAAGCTGCGACGTCACTTCGCCGTGAACTTTGACCCGAAGCTTGTAGAGATGGTGAACATCGGCGGAATTTTCGTCTCTTTTCTCTTCCAGCCCGCGTAGCGTCATCACAGGAAACGAATGCAATGGCCCCCACTTGCTTCCGTCAGGATGAACAAACGTCGCGAGTGCAAAGACAGCATACAGGCCGAGATCTCTCGCAGACTTGGTCGATGTGCCTCCTGGGGATCGTTTACCACTTGAACTCGCCAGCACTTCGCTCAGAGCTTCAATCACACCCGAAGGCTGGACCTTCTCCAGGAAATCGGCCAAGTTGCGCGACCGATCGAGCATCGAACCCAGCCACTTGAGAGTCTTCGAGAGCGCGGTGTTGAACTGATCGCCATTCAGTTTGAGGATTTTCGTCACGAGCCCGAGGTCGCTGGAGCAGAAGTCGTGGTAGTTCATGTCGCGGACGAGAGCCGAATCGAGCGAGTTGATGGCGTTTGTGAACATCGTGCACGCTCGCACGGCTTGGTATATCAGCTCAGCACTGCTCTCCTCGCTTCCGATACCTTGGTGGAGATAGGCTTCGATGAACTTGTGGATGGTGCCTCGAACCGCCAGGATCGGGGCGACGGACTGCACTTGATTGATGTTCTTCATGACCGCGGTCAGTGCCTTGTACAGGATCACCGTATCGCTCGTAGCCGCAGAGACACACGCGTCAGTCACAGCAGCCGACGGAATCTTGTGAAAGGCTTCGTACAGTCGGCTCCAGAGTGTTGGTTCGAGAACACCCAAGCCCTTCTTGCCCTGCAGATGCTGGTTGAGCTCTTTGTGACACTTGAGGAACTCCACAGTGTTATCTTGGGCGAGAGCTCTCTCTGCGACTTGTGGACCGCGCGTCTCTAACTGTGGAGCTGGTGCTGCGTTTTGGATGCGCCGACCTGTCTCGGGGTCGCAGATGTTCCACTCGCCACTGTTACGAAGCCGCTCGACGCTTGGACGCAGTTGTAGAGTCGACTCGACGGGCACGTGCTCTGCACTGCTGAAGAAGCGAGGAAGCTGCTGGCAGCCCTTCTCGAGCTGAAGCCGTCGCTGGAGCTCCTCCGGCGTCTCCACCACAAACTCGTGGTACAGGATATTTGGCCAACTCAGTCGTTTCTGCGGGTCTTTCGTCAGTAATCCCGCCAGAAAGCTGCGGAACGGCGGCGACATCGTGTCTGGGAACGTGACGGGCTGCTTGATGATCATATCGACGAGCGTGACGAATCTGTCCGTGTAAAACGGCGGCGTGCCGACCGCGAGCTCGTACAGGATGACGCCGAGCGACCACAGATCCACTGTGCAGTTGTAGGGCTTCTCCTGGACCAGCTCCGGCGCCATGTACAGTGGCGTGCCCTTGATGGACGTCAGCACGCTGCTTTCCTGGGAAATGGCCCTCGCGAACCCGAAATCACACAGTTTGATTTGCTGCTTGGAGCCGATGAGGATATTCTGCGGCTTCATATCGCGGTGGATGATGCGCATGCTGTGTAGCACCTGCAGCGCCTGGAGTAGTTGGATCGTAATGTGGCGGATCTCCGCCTCTGGCAGCGATAGATCGCCCTGCAGTACCTCAAACAACTCGCCAAGTCCGTACTCCGTGACCATACAGAACTCGCCATCGGTCTCGAACGAGTCCAGGATCGCGATGATGTTGCAGTGGTTCAGACGCCGTAGGATGTTGATCTACAGAGCCGTTATCAAGGCGTGGGTCAGTTCCATCCAGAGGCATCAGTGTGAGCTCTATTCCAAAATACCTCCTGACGGAGATTGGCTATGTCTCGCGGCGTCTTGCCGCGCTTGGCCACGAACTTGAGCGCCACGATCTGGCCCGTGTACTTGCGCCGCCCGCGGTACACTCGGCCGAAGGAGCCTTCGCCGATCTTCTCCAGGATGATGTAGTTCTCCATCCCGACGTCTCACGCAGTGGCCGCCTGTCTCGACTCCGTAGCTCTTCGCTGCGTGAGGAGATCTCCACAACCGACAAAAGGTGTTGAAGCTGACGTAAACTACGGAAAGAATGGAACAAATAGAAAGTAGTTTACATTTCGAAAAAATACGGTATTTTGGGAATGGTACAGTGTACCATGGCTACGGTACATCCGCCTTTCCCGCCAATGGAGCCAATGTGAAGATCCGATGCGGGCGCTGAAGAGGCGCGTCGGGTCGGGAGCGGAGGCATATCTATCGAACGATCCATGCGCCAAGCGACAGACCCTCACTCAGCACGTCGCATGGGCACGCACCGGCCTTGGATACGGCGCTCTCCATCAGCAGATCGCGACGGAAGACCGCCTCGCGCGTGGATATTGGCAACGAGACGCGAAGATGACGAGGTCCACGGGCCTCCTGAATGGACGCTGCTGCTCTCTGTGGCTGTGGTGTGTGGTGCTGTTATTGATCGCGCCATCGCTACAGACGGAGCTGCTCGTGAGGGGCAATCTGTTCTCGCCGCAAGATGTGCCGGGGCCGCCTGAGAAGGTGCTGGTGTCGCCGCTCGGCGACTCGGCCATGCTAGTGCAGTTCCTGCCGCCTGTGCGGACAAAGGCAGAAGGAAACAACGGCGCGCCGGTGCTCGGGTACAAGGTGGAGATCGCGCAGCGCGTGAATGATGTGCAAACGTTCACGGTCGAGGCGAATGGCCCCGTGGCGGCAGGGTCCTACAAGATGACGTTCACAAACGCCATGGGCACAGGCGTGACGGCGTGCATTCCGTGGAACGCGACCGAGATTATGTTCGAGATGGCGCTAGAAGAGCTGTTGAATGTGGACCAAGTAAGTGTGACAAGGTCCGAGTACAACGCTGCACGGTTTGGGTACGTGTACACGGTGGTTTTCGACGGCAAGAACCTGGTCAGCGGTAGCCAGCCGAACGTGCTCGTGGGTGATCAAGTTGGCTGTGCGGCAGTATCGCCTTTAAACCGCGTTCTCACCTTCACTGGCGCTCATGTAACGGCGGGTGCTCGTGGTTACCAGCCAGAGATCTGGGAGATCGTGACGCAAGACACAGCCGCGGCCTCGGTCGTGGGAGGCGGCTTCGATTTATCGATCGGCTTCAACGGCGACTGGGTCAACTCGCTTTCCACAGCCACAATTGCTGCTGGGTCGCGAACTGCGATGACGACGACGTCTATGATCGGGAAGGTGAACCGTGGCGACGTGGTGAAGATTGGCGGAGAAGAGTTCACGGTCCACCTCACGGCGCCCTTCACAGATACCCAGTTGCCTCTCGACACGTACCACATACGGGGTACGACGGGTGCTTCGCCCATCCACCTGCGAGACACAGCTCTTGGTGACGTCGCCGTGGCACTCAACTCTGCGACGGTGACGACAGCAAGCGATTTCAGCGCCTCTCTGGCCGTGGGAGAGCACGTCAAGATCGGAAACTGGGAGTTCAAGGTCGCTGCAATCACTACAAGCACGCTAACGATCGACAAGATTGCAACCAACGGAAACGTCAACTGGCCTGATGCGTCAGTAACTCACATCACCGCATACAAGCGCAAAAAGGTCACGATCGACGCAAACGCCGACGCGATCGAGATGCAAAAGGCACTCAATGCATTGCCTGGTGTTGGCGTCGTGGAGGTTTCTCGTGTTGGTCCCACGCAGCAAAACGGATATCGCTGGCTTGTGACGTTCGAGTCGCTTGGAAAGAGTAGTAACTGTCCACAGTCGCCATGCCTCCGAGCGGACAAGGTCACAGGCTCGAGCACTCTTCTCACGGACGCATATGGCAACGCCTGCCTGACGTGTGTTGTGAATGCTGCGCCAGTGAAAGATGAATCGAATACCGCGATCGTCGGAATCGACGGCGAGTATTTGAGCACATCGATCGTCGCCACTAGAGAGATCGGCGGTATCATCAACGAAGTCCAGACGATCTCAACAACCGCGGCGGCCGACGATATCCGTGGGACGTTTGCTGTGAATTTCCGCATTACATTTGCACAGTCTGCTGGCGCAACCATCAACTACTACGATACGGCTGCAGACGTGCGAACGAAGCTGCAAAACGTACCAACTGTGGGCCGACTGAACGTCACTCGCAGCTCCAACGACCAGTTTGGGTACACGTGGACGATCACGTTCGTGACAAACACTGGAGACCAGCCGCTGTTCCTGATTGATGCGAGCGAGTTGACGGGCACTGGCAAGAACGTTGTGGCCCAAGAACGTGTGAAAGGAGTCGAGTCGCCATTCGAAGCCATCGTTGGCGGTCTCTCGTCTAGCCACGACTATTACATCCGTGCCTTCGCTCGTAACATGAACGGATATGGTTCTGGAACGGACATCACCCAGAGCTCCGGCAAGGGCGCGCTGCCTCTGACGACCCACGTCGCCACGGCGCCTGCGAAGAGTGAAATCACGACGACATGGCCGGTGTCAGGGACGGAAGTCGGTATGCATTTCACCAAGCCCGACGAACGAGGTTCTCCAATCAACAAATACCAAGTGGAGTATGCGATTGGGGCGAACTTTGGTGTCGTGCCGGTTAAGAAGCTGTTCGTGTATAACCCGCTCGAAAACGACACCGTCGGCACGTTTCAAATTCAGTACGGAGACTTCTTGACGCCGCTTCTCCCAATCCAGACGACGGCTGTCGACATGGCACAAGTTCTTGGCCAGATACCGAGTTTGCGGCCTGTGCAAGTGGCTCGTGCACCGTTTGTCTTGACTGGAACGACATCAAATCGAGTGATTAGTTTCGTGGCAAGCACCAACAAGTTGACGACAACGAGTTTGACTGCGTTCCAGTGTCGATTGTTAGCGCCTGGAGCCAGCATCAAGGTCGGAAGCGCTGCGTTTGTTGTCAAGACCCAGCCTATTGTCGGAAACACCATAATCGAAGTGCAGAGTGGACACGGCGTCGCAGACTTCACAGCTGACCGCTCAGTTGTGTTAGTCGATTCGCTTGGCACGGTCGTCGGAGCTAATGGCTATGAGTGGACGGTCGCCTTCGTGAATGAGATCGAAGACGTCAACATCGGCGTGTATCCGGGACTTCAAATAGTGTCGACGCTGAGATCGGTGGAGATAGGAACAGCTCTGACGTCTTATGGGATCACGTCCGTTACCACAGCCGTGCCGCCGACTTACTACGGTGCGCTAGAAGTGAGCAACAAGCCAGCGAGGTGTGATTCATACACCATCGGTGCACCGTCAGCCGTCCAGGTCTTGCAGCTTTTTGCTTCGACTACAATCACACAAGGCAGTTTCCAGTTCAAGTTTGGATCGGAAACGACGGGATGTATTACATTGGGCACGAGAAACGTTGCAAGCAACCTTGGTGCCATGCTCAAAGGTCTTCAATTCGTCGAACGAGTGTCTGTCGACGAGCAGCGCATGTTCAAGGTGCCGTTGCTGTTGGGATCTTCGTCATCGAAAGTGACAGCCTTCACTGCGGGTACGGGCAAGATCACTGTCACCGCGCTCACGGCCGCACAGGCAGCTGTGTTACGAGTGGGTACCATCATTCAAGTGAGCCGGAACCCAAATGACTTCTCTCGCCACTCGTGTGAACTTGTCGTGGCCACCGCTCCAGCAGCTCTCGCCACGGACGTCGCAGTGACCGTCGTAGGAACCTGTGCCGACTTCACTGGGGAAATGTGGTCACTGAAGATCTTGGACTTCCATGACTACAAGATCCGATTCTGGGGGACGTATCCGACGGGTGAGTGGCCCACTCTCAAGGTCGTCAAGTCTACCTTCGGAGCTGGTGTTTGTACGGCATGGCTACCTGCTGTGCCTGTATACAGCACTGTGCACACTGTGAAGTATGAAGGCCCGTGTGCGAATGGCCGTCGCGGGACGCAAACCATTCTTGCGGACGCATTGAGTACGATCGGCGGCTCATTCACGCTGTCATACCGTGGGAAAGAGACGACGTCATTGCCGTTTCAAACGACGACAGCGTCGAAAATGCGTGAGGCCATCGATACAATCACGCAGGCAGGAAGGGTGAACGTGACGCTGAGTCAGTACGGCACTCGGGGATTGGCGTGGCGCGTGACATTTATGAGTGATGATGAAGGTGATGACTTGCTTTTCATCAAGCACTCTTTCCTCACAGGGCAAGACGCGTATATCAGCGTGTATCCGACTGTCGAGATCTACTCCGACGCGAAGCGTGATGATATCTCGGGTACCTTTCGTTTGACATTCGGAGGCCAGACAACCGAACCGATTGGTTTCAGCGCTACGCACGCCAAGGTGGTCCAGGAGCTGCAAAAGCTGAGCGTCGTGGATTCAGTTGTTGCTCTTGGCTCTTCGGGTGATATTGGTGTCTTCACGCTCAAGTTGACTGCGACTGCCACCGGTGGAAGTCCTGTGCTCACGAACATCCAGTTGAACGCCAAGACCATCGATCCGACGATGTTCATTGCCATTCGAGAGAAGCTCATGATCGACACGCTGTACTTTGTCCAGTCCGTCACTCCAGTGGACATCACGCTGACGACAAACATGGGCGGTGTGGCGGGTGCTGTGAGTACCGTCAACATTGCTGCCGGCGTGATCACGAAGCAGACCAAGCCGTTGCCCGGTCGCGTGAGCATCAACCGTCTCATGAAAATTATAACTGCGACGAAGGGTACGAAGGCGTTTGAGCTGCCAAGTGACCACGGGTACGTGGCGACAAACATCTTCTACGTCCAAGGCAACAAGTTCACCGTGGCGACAGTGGCAGGAGCGATCATCACGACTGCTGAGTTTTACACCGGTGACGATATCAAGAGTGCGAGTCCAGAAGTGTACCTATTCGACAACCGTCTTCGTACCACGAGTGACTTGTCGTCCGTCCTGGCTGCAAACGACGACATTTGGCTACAGAATGCAGCAGGTGATATGGTCAAGTACACTGTCTCTGGTGCTGTCCAGTCTCAGTATATCCCGGTCGACGGAACCTTCACGGACTCGGTGATTGGGGGCACGGCATTCGCAGTCAGCTACGGTCGCAAGTGGAGTCTTGTCTTCCGGTCATACACTGCTGAGCTTGAGACCATTGATGCTCTCCCGCAGAACGATTGGCGAGGCACTGACGTTCGCCTTGGAGCTCGCCACCCGACTGCAGTGCCGTCGCTTTCTCTCACTGTCGGCAACGACGCCGAGTGGCAGACCGTGCTACTGGATGCTCCATCAGTGGGTGACATTGGTGTTGGGGCAAAGTATACGCTGACTTTTGGTGCAGAGACGACTCAGCCGATCGATTGGAGTGCGACAAATGCCGCCGTGAAGGCCAAGCTGGAAGCGCTCGTCGGAATCGATGGGGTCACTGTCACGTCGATGGCGTGGGACAACGGCTTCCTCCACACGATCAACTTCTGGGGCATGTACACCATGCCGAAACTACCAACTCTGGTTGGCACGGTCACAACTGCTGTGAATCCGGCGAAGTGTTCGATCCTCGTCCGTGACAAAGGAGTCGTCGGTCACTCGAAGCAAGATCATCTCATTCTCAAGAGCACAGAGGAATTGCAGCTTCGCATCTTCGCCGTGAACGACAAAGGAATCAGTGACGTCTCGAGTCCCATTGGCTTGCAGACAGCTACGACGTCGGTCGTGCCCACGCCACCAACAGGCGTCGTGCTGGGAGAATATCACAGCACAACGTGGCTGTCCGTGAACTACCGCCCGCCTATGTACACAGGAGGTGGTGAGATCACGATGTACCGACTCGAGTGGGACTCATCGCCAACGTTTGACAGCTCAAGCCCGAACTACGGAGTCGCAAGCATCCAGAAACGATTCGAAGTGCAGCAGGTGACTACGTCGTATCGAAGCAACGTCAACAGCGGAGGTTCGTTTACGTTGTCATGGGGTGGTCGCACGACGACGCCACTTCCGTTTGACTGCAGCGCGTCTCAGATGACCGACGCGTTGGCCGTGATCACCGAAACGACCAACATCCCAGTGAATCCTGTCAAGGTGATTCGAGCACAAGCATCATGGGGGTACTCCTGGACGATTACATTCCTTCATACTCCGGGCAACCTCGCTCTCTTGGTTGCTGATGGTTCGCTGCTCACCGGTGATTTCCCTCGTATCGCGGTGAAGGAAGTAGTCCAGGGTTTCTCAGACTTGGCGATCGGTGATTTCACTCATGAAGTGCAAGACGTGTTCACGGACTCCGCGACCGCGATTTCGGGGACGTTCAAGCTCGAATTTGAAGGCAAAGTGACCCCTGCGATGGCTGTGGACTCGTCAGCGCTGGAAATGCAGAGTGCGCTGCAGAGCTTAACGACGCTCTACTCGATCAAGGTCTCGCGGACGCCACGGAATATCGCGATGAATACGGCTATCTGGTCCGTTACGTTTGCGTACTTGAAAGGTGAGGAGATGGTCGGCGCGGGTGACATCTTCCTCATCACAGTCGCAGATTCCTCTGCCCTCGGCGGCACAGCAGCCACTGTCCGAGTCGCCAACAAGATCGTCGGCTCCGATGCGTTCCGTTACACTATCACTGGTCTTCAGCCGGGGACTCGTTATTACATGCATGCCATGGCATACAACGCGCAGGGTTTCGGCTCAGCAACGTCTCCACTATCGACTGCAATCACATGTGGCCAGCCGGATCCTCCCAAGTCGGTTATTGCATCGGTCGTAGACGGCAAGACTCTTGCAGTTTCGTGGACGGCAAGTGACTTCAGTGGCGGATGCCCCATTGACACATACAAGGTGGAGTGGTACCGATCCGAGGGTAATCGAGAGGAGCAGACCATCACTACGTCGGCTGGTAAAGGACTGCCTGACATTCAGCGCATTGTGGATTTCGCCGACTCGCAGAGTTTGGGCGGCTTCTTCAAACTATCGTTCGGTGGGGAAATGACGGAAAACATCGCTTGGAATGCGCCGCCTGTCGGATTGAACTCCGTCAAATCACGCCTTGAGCGGCTATCAAGCATCGGCACCGTGGATGTCTCACGCCTGCCCTCGACTCGAGTGATTCCTGGTCTCCTTGTCACGGCCGCAGGAAACACTATCACAGTCGACGCGACGGCGACTTCATTGCTTGCAGCTGCTGGGCTTCGGCAAAACGACTTGATCTGGATCGTGGGGAAGCAACTTACCGTGGACACTGTCTCAACTACGTCGCTGACGATCCTAGAGGCGTTGACGACAACGCTTGCCGTGCCAGTCTTCAAGATCGCGTTTGGGTTCGAGTGGCGAGTCACATTCCAAGCTGGACACGTTGGTCCACAGGAACTGCTCAAGGTCTCCGCTAGTGACAGTTGGGCTGGCAACAACCCTGGCATCTTCGTCGACTCTGTGCGAAGAGGATTGCAACCTATCAGCGGCACGTTTCGCGTTTCATTTGCGAGCGGCGGTCTGTCTCACATTACTCAGCCACTCCCTTACAACATCAGTGCGGACAGCATGAGAGATGCGCTCCAAGCCCTCGCGACTATAGGGTTGGTGAACGTAACGCGGTCGGCGAACGGCTTCGGCTACAATTGGCTCGTGACGTTCGTGAGTGAAGTGAAGAACGAGATCTCGCTTCTTGGTGTCGATGGAACGGAGCTTCACGGACCAAGTGTTCGAATCTCAGCTGCAATCACGAATATTGGTGTCCAGCCAGACTTGTACTGTGAGACGAACGGGATATTGGGTTCTGCTGTTGTCGTGGACCAAACTGCGGCGAATCGTTACGTCATTGGAGGTCTGAAAACTGGTCAAAAGTACTCGATCCGCGTGCGGGCACACAACGTTGAAGGGTACGGTGGTGCGCAGCTGATCTCTCCGTCGTTTCAGATCCCACGCACCACACCGACGGCTCCTGCTGTCGTGAAATTGATCGTCCTATCGAGTCGCCAGCTGAAACTTCGATGGAATCAGCCCGCAAGTGATGGTGGGTCTTCCATAACGTCGTACAAGATCCAATGGGATGTTTCCGACCGGTTTTCGGACGTTGACACGCCAGCCTATGACATGAAAGCCGAATTGCGTGTCCAGCCGTCGGACACAAGTCCGTTCTTCTACAATATACCAGTAGCAGCCGGAGGAACATACTTCGCGCGAGTCATTGCCGTCAATGACCAAGGACCAGGAGTTCCTGCCTTGTCCGATCCTGTGTCTGCAACACCAGTCGACCGCACGCCTGGGCAACTCGAAAATGTGCGCGCGACTGTGCTGTCGAGCTATGCAATCCTCGTCGAGTGGGATCCTTCATCCACCCAAAAGCCGTACTACGGAGGCAGTGGTGGTCTGCCGATCACGCAGTACATGGTTGAGTGGGACAGTTCGTCTGCGTTTGACTCTCCGGCGTCGTTCGGGCTCGTAAGTGGCACTCAGCAGTCCTTCATTATCGGCGGCAACGATCCAATCACTGGAGTGCGGTCAAACGTCCTCGTGCCAGGTACGATCTACAGTATGCGAGTGACAGCATTCAACGCAAAGGGTGCTGGGCCACCGCAGATCACAACGCCAGCTTCGGTGGTTGCAGCGAATCAAGTGCCGACGGTGCCTCGAAACTTGCAGCTTAGCATCATCCCTGCAACATCACTCAAGGCCACGTGGGATAACCCACTGTACGACGGTGGATTGAGCCTCAAGAGCTACCAAGTGCAGTGGGACGAGCAGGACGACTTCTCCAGTGGCCAGAGCGACAGCACGACGATTCCGATCGTGCGTGAGATCCAGTCATTGACTGTGAGCACTGATGTCGTGAACGAGGAGCAGTTTGTCGATGCTACGGTGGAAGTGATCAACGAAGTACAGGTCGTGCGTACAATCTTCACGGGCGCTGACGAGATTCAAGTCATCAAAACGAACAACGATGCCGTGGTGGACGAAGTCCAAAGCGTCATCACATCCGCGACTGACCGAGATGAAGTGCAAGAACTCCGCGTCGATGCTGACGATGTGAACGAGATCCAGGCTGTTCGAACGACGGTCGCGGAGGCCTTTGAAGTGCAGACGATCCAGATCGGAGCCGTGCGAAACAACGAAGTGCAGACTATCACGATCACGCTTCCAGGGACTGACTTGACGAAGGTCGCGGGCACTTTCTACCTCACGTTCGACATCAGTAACAACGTCTGTACACACTGCACGCTCACCAAGATTTCGCACCAGACAGAGAATCTGATCACTGCACTCTCAGATGATACCAACGGTGCCGCATTCATGAAGTCCAAGCTTGATCTGCTAGACAACATCGACTCTGTGACGGTGTCTCGAACATCATCGACGCCGACAGGGACAACGAATCTCGTGGTCACATTCACGGTCGAGTTCTCGGGCAATGCCGTCGCCGGAAACGTGCCCGAGCTCATCATTGACAGCGCCATCACGTATAATACCGCTGCGGTGGGTGGGGTGGCTACCCGCGCAACTCAAGTAACGCCTGGTGCCGAAGTTGTGTTTAATGCAGCGTCGGTGTTCAAGATCACACACACTTGCGAGTCGTACTCGGACCCGAACGCGATCACTACGTTCAGTGAAGCCTGTACACCTCAACCTACTGCACTCTTGTGTGCGTCCTGCGTCACCGCATACGACGGCACGACGTTCACGATCACTGGGCAAGATCTGACAACGACAACAACGGTCGCGCCAGACGATCGATTGATTGCCGGTATTTGTGTGTTCCAAGTGTTCCAAGTGACCGCAACGTCCGTGTCTGTCCTACTTGGAGATGTGGGGAAGCTGTGCAGTTCGTTCTCAGCTCAGGCGCTGCCACTATACCGAGCCACACGGCAGTCTACTACAGTTCCCGTCAAGACGACCGCAACGACGATCAGCGCCGGCTCCGTGGTTGAGAACCTGCTCAATACGACCATTGACTCGGTGGTTGTCGTACGAACTGAGCTGATTGACACAAACTTTGTCGGCTCGCTGTACGCGGTGACGTTCCGAAAGCGCTCAGGAATGATTCCTGTGCTGCAGTGCGACCCCTCAGCGATTCAAGTGACATCCAGTACTAGTACTTGCACGGTGACGCGAACTGTGAAAGGTAGCGCGATCAGTGGTACGTTCACGCTGTCGCTTTTGCCGCAGTCCGACCCCACCGGGCTACCCATTGCAACGCCTGCAATTCCATGGGATGCGAGCGAGGCATTGGTCAAGCAGACACTGGAGAGCGTCCAATTTGTGAATGGGGCGGGCGAGACAGAGAAAGTCTTTGGAACTGTCGTCGTCACGCGATCCGTCTTCGCGCTTACGGGCAACAAATGGTCCGGTGGCTTCACATGGAAGATCGAATTCACGAGCCGAGGCTGGGATATCCCCAAAATGACTGTGGCAAACGCACTGGTAAACACAGATCCTGCTCAGGCGCCGACAGTGGCGGTGGAGGATTACAGCTCGCCGTTCAATCCGTTTGCAGGATCAAGACACGGGAACCAAGTCAGTGGGACGATTACGCTCAAGTTCGGGGCCACGACTGCACCACCGTTCACGATCGGAACCAACACAGACTTGACGAGCGTTCACACGACTGTCATTGACACAAATCTCCAGAATTTCATCGTCCTGAATTTTCCTACGTTGATCCCAAGCGTGCAGATCACGCGGTCTGCGGCAACACAAGCACGAGGTTTCACGTGGACGATTACGTTTTCCGACAAGGAAACGGGTGGCGACGTTCCGATGCTAGAGCTTCCACTCACTTCGCTCCAAGGTACCAACGTTCGCGCTCAGATGTACGAGACCGTGAAGGGAAACCAACTTGGTGGAACATTCCAGCTCACATTCAACGGCGAGACGACAGGTCCGATCCTGTTCTCGGCAGATCAAGCAGCAGTGCAGGCTCAATTGAACAGCTTGGCGTCCATCAAACCATCCAGTGTCGTCGTGACTCGAACGGGGCCAGATAAATCTGGTCCGACCCAAGTTCTCAGCTACACTTGGTTGATCACGTTCAACTCCTCTGTATGGGCAGACCCGACCAGTGATCATTCAAACGGCATCACTGGTAACTGGAAAGGTGCGCGAGCCAAATGGGATGACGTGTGGCCGGAGACGGGGTACTCGAAGGCGTGGGGTCGACACGTCGGCCCGATGGGGTCCAAGGGATTCAAAGTGGCATGTATCAAGGACGGCCTCACGACGACTGCAAGCGACAATAGCCAAGACTGTAAAACGGCAGTGCAGACAGCTGGAGTTGGTCCGATCAAAGGCACCTTCACGATCACGCTCGACTCCCAACTGAGCAAGTTCATGGCAGTCAAGGTTATCAATACCAGCGACCCGATTGCGCACAATGCATGGGCGACGAAGGCTGAAAGCGGGGCGACAGGAACCTCGGTGGAAGAGATTCTCGAACGAATGGCGAACATCGGTGATGTGGCAGTCTCGCGTAGTACGGTCAACAGACTCACGGGTGGCTACACGTGGACGGTGACGTTTCTGCGGGACAAGAGCGGTCTATGCGAGCAGGAAGAAGACAATACGTCCGGCGGTGTGCCGTTGTGCAATTCCCCTGGAGACGTTCCTGCTATGACTGCCTCTGCCACAGCACTCACAGGCTCCACGTCCACTGCAATCGTGTGCGAGAAGACAACCAACCTCTGTGCCGCGCTCCCATTTGCAGGTATTCTTCAGAACGGGCTGCTTCTGCGTGGCGACTTCACGACCTTCAAAGTGACAAATGATCCAGGCTTCGAAAAGCGCTACTACTTGACTTTTGTCTGCGCTGCACTGCCATGCAACCCGGGCACACGCTTCAATATTCCAGCAGGAAACGACAAGCTGCCCATGCACTTGTTGATCCGAGACCGATTCACTATCGGTGAGTTTACAAACTGCGTGCTCACCGTCAAGAATGTCGACGCAGTGGCGAAACAGGTCGAAGTCGAGCCATACCCTTGTACAGATTTCAACGGGCTCACTACCAACGCTCCTCGAAGTGTGTACATGCGCGTGCCGTGGAATGCAGACGAGAACTTGGTCGAGCGTGTGCTTGAAGCGTCGTCAGACCAAGCCAACGAAATTGGCGTGTGGGACGGTGGTCGTCAGGTCAGTGTCAAGCGCACAATCCACGGCAAATATGGCGAGGTATCGTGGCAAGTCCAGTTCATCTCGAACCCGACATTCACACCGCCTGGTGCTGGCAATATCCCAGATATTGCGACCGTGTTCGTACCCAGCCCAGCAGCGACCTACCAGATCACTGTCACTCAGGTTACTCCTGGTTCTGTCGGACTGAGTGGATCATTCATGGTCGATTTCCGGTCTACCATTGGGCCAAGGCTGGTGTCATTCGATGAGACGGAGAACCGGCTGCAGCGAAAGCTCAACGAGATGAATACCATCGGCCGTGTCATCGTCAAGAAGCTCAAGTACCCTTCCAAAGACACTGGATGTAAGGACTCGTCCTGTTCTGGAGGATGGGATAACCAACCTGTGGACAATCCTGGAACCCGTGGTGGCTATCGCTGGCACATTCGTTTCATGAAAGTCACTGGCGAATACGGTGGACTCACGTTCCCATCGGGCAGCGGCAACGTGAATCCGCTCTCCGTGACGCTGGGCACGTTGCAAGGCAACGAGAAGTCGATCGATGTGACCACGAACTTGCCTGGCTCGACTCCCATCCTTGGAGGCTTCATCTTGAACACCAGCACCAAGGCCACACCGACGTTGCCTTACTCGTCATCAGCAGACTCGATCAAGCAAGGGATCGAGGCTATGAATCTGTTCGGCGAGGTGGATGTCACACAGGACGTTTTGCTCACGCAGCGCATCCCTAATGCCGTCGCGACCATATCCAAGGATGGCCTCGCTGCTGTCATCTCGGGTGTCGATGACATTCGCCAGTACTTCGCGCCTGGTGATCTCGTGCGTTTTGGACCGACAGCCGCGACCAATCTCGTCGGAACGAACGGTGACAGTCCATTCACGGACGTGCTCGCTACGTCGACAGTCACCGTTGCTGCCATGTCGCCTATAATGCAGGCGGCGGTGCCTGCTTCGACCAAGAAGCTCTTTCCTGGTATGAAGCTCCGAGTCGATGGCCTCACTTACACCGTCCAGCGATCGAGTTGGGAGGTGCAAACCTTGACCGCGACCATGCCGACGGGATCCTGGACTCCCGCACTCACGGAGTTCAAACTTGTGCTTCGTCGTGGAGGCAGTAGTTTGTCAACAGCAGCGTGTCTGAAGTTTGACTCGGCCTTTTCCGACATTGAAACCGCGCTCTTGCCCCTCCTGATTCAGTTGAACGCCGGTGCACAAGCTGGAGACGTGAAGGTGACGCGACGGGGACCGATCAGTACGACGGTGGGTGGTGCTGCCCACACGGGCTACGTGTACTCCATCTACTTTCTCGGTGACTCGGTCGCTGGTAACGTCGCTACACTTCTGGTGGATACAACCGCGTGCACGACACTTGCTGGCGCGAACGCGGCTATCTCTGTGGTCACGCACGGAGGTTCAATCGGCCAGCAACGCATCTCGCTAGCGACAGACTCGGGTCAAGTCGTGGATTCAACAGGCTACTTCAAGTTGGCGCTCGCCGGTCAGACGACAGCATGTCTTCCGTGGGGCATATCCGCGGAAGATCTGGAGACACAACTTGAAGGAACTCTGAACGCTCGTGATGTGCTCGTCGCAAGAAGAGGCAGTGGCCAGTCGGTGACCGAAGTCCAGCGGCTTCGAATGACGTCGAACACACAGGTCACATCACCAGCTACTGGGTTGTTCCAGTTAGCACTTACCGTCGATGGGAAAACGTCCGTCACTCCAGCTTGCCTGGCGTATGGTGTGTCCGCAGAAGTCATGCAGAATGCGATCAACCAGCTGAGCAACATCGCCAGTGCTGTGCCCCACGTGAACGTGACGCGTGATGGTGACGGCACCTCTTCGTGGGGGTACGGGTACGAGTTCACGATCAGCTTTCGTGGTCCAATCTCGGGTGGATACAGTACTGTTCTCGGGAACATGAACGCATTCAAAGTGGTGAATGCCGGCACGGGCCCGTGTGTCAAGGTTCTTGGTGGTAATCCCGCGTTGATTTTGGAGACGGTTCGTGAAGGATCTGCAGGGTTTACCTACGATATCTACTTCCTCAACTACCCGACGGCCTACACACCCAAGCTCGCCATCAAGCATGAAAGCACAAACGACTGTATTACTGGCTGGAAGCACACAGGTGGAAGTGTGCGTAAAGCGTGGGTGGATGTCATCGACATCGGTGGCAGTAGCGAAGTGCAGACGCTCACGATTCAAGACACGACCCAAATCGTCGCCGGCGCGTCGTACAAGCTCTCCTTTGGCGGTGCATCAACAGCTTGTCTAGCGTACAACGCCAATGCGGCTGATGTGGAGACCGCTCTTACTGGTCTGCCGAAGATCGGGTTGTCAGGTGTGTTCGTGTCGCAAGATCTGGATCCGGACGCGGCTCCCAATGGCTTCGTTTACAAGGTCACGTTCGTCGGTGAGCTCACGACTGGTGATGTGCCGCTGCTCGGTGTCATACTCAACGACGCAGCGTGTACGGCTTTCGGAGCCACGACACAGGTCACTGTTGGCGTGGAGCGAGCTGGAGGGGCCACGACTGGCCAGTTTGTGACCACGAAAATGTATAGTGGCGAGCGTCCTGGCCAACAGCACGTCGCGTACAGTGTGGGACAAGTCTTCAGCGTGATGAGCGAGCAGATCGACATTCAGACGATCACGATCAAGAACGCAGCCAACGATATTGGAGCGAATGCTGTGTTTACACTCGTGTTCAAGAGTGTTACGACGGTTGCGATCAAGTGGAACGCATTGGAGTCGGAAGTCGAGAAGGCGTTGAAGGTCATTGGGGTTGACGACGGTGACATCACTGTGACTCGTCGTACAGACGCCACCGCAAACGGCTACGTGTTCACTGTCTACTTCAGCGGCAAGTCGGTTAGTGGAAACCTTGCGGATCTGACGGTCGGAACCACGACGACCTTCAACACGGCCACAGTGATGATCGCAACGATCACGAATGGAGTCGACTACATCCCGGCGCTTCTTGACACGTCGACGCTGCCACTCGCGCTCGCGACGGATGCGTCGACTCCAGCACCGTACCTTGCGTCTGGTGCAGCACTGAGTGTGTTCAAGGTGAATGGATTTCTGTGGACGATCAAGTTCAAGTCCACGATCGGCAATATCCCAGCACTTGGCTCACAGAGTGACGGGCTCACTGGAAAGCTCACCGTCTATGACGATTTCATCGCAGGCTCGTCGTCGAACACGTACGCGATGGCCAATCTCATGCCAGGTATCGCGTACTACGTGCGTGTAGCGGCCTCGACGGACGTTGGCACGGGGGCGTTCACTTCCGTAGCCTCGAAGATTCCGAGTGGCGTAGCGTCTCCAGTGAGGAATGTCGCAGCAGGCTACGCACTGAACGCCCAGGAAGTCCAGGAAGTCCGGCTCGCCGCTACTCACATCACGGAAATCCAAGAGATCGCCACGTCGGCTGCGAAGATGGCTGAAGTGCAGACGCTGCGGACATTTGCGGCCGCGGATACGTGCTTCGACAACAACTGCGTGAAAGGATCCATTGCGTTCCGCGTGCCTACAGTCCAGACGATCACGGTCGCTGCCAATGGACCGATCACGGCGGGTAGCTTCTCGATTGGGTTCAAGAGAAAGGTGTCAAAGGGTGATGGCACGAGCGTTGCCTTTGGGACAGTGTTTGACACTGGGGAGATCAACTGGAACGCAGATCCAAGCGTAGTGGCGACGGCGATGGCAGCTCTTAGCGGTATCACTGCAGGTGACATCATCGTGACACGGGATGGCGACGAGTCGGCGGCTTTCAACTATGGCTACGTGTTTTCCATCACGTTTGTCGGCAACAAGGTTGCTGGGGAGACGTCACAACTCACGATCAACAGCGGCTGCGCAGGCTGTGATCTCTTTGTGACAACCGGAAACGTCGGCTACTCCATCACGGTGGCGATGAACTCGGGCCAAGCGATGGGCACCGACACAGCAGTTCAAGAGGTCATTGTAAAAGCAGCGAAGCCACTCTACTCTGGCTCCTACAAGCTCGTGTTGAACCATCTTGGAGCCGCTGTCCAGTCTGGCTGTATCAACTTTGACGCTGCCGCCAGAGGCAACGGTGACCCACGAGCCATGGAGACGATTCTCTTGCAGATGAGCAACATCGACAAGGTGTATGTGACGAGATCGCTGGATCCAGATCGTGCTCCGAACGGATACGTGTATCGTGTGTTCTTCTACGGCAACCTGGTCTCCAGTGTGAGCCAGACGATGACGTTTGTGCTGTGTTCGCCGTTCCAGACCCAGGAGAACAACGCGCTGGTGCAAACTGGCGTGAACGAACAAATCTTGATCTCCACGATTGATCCAGGAGGTTTTAATCCAGGGAACGCGTTCGTGAGTGCAGCAACCGCAACGGCAGCCAAGCTCGCTGAGGATCTCGACCGGCTGCCAGTATTCGGCGACGTGATCGCCACGCAATCGCTGGCCGATGAACAAGGGGGATTTGTGTGGACAGTGGCCTTCAAGGACTCGGAGGGGAACCTGCCGCAGTTCATCTGTGCTGTGGACGGAGTCTTCGCGGGAACTGTTGGCACTGGCTGTGAGACCTCGACGCTCACCGATGGCAATGCACTCAGCGGGACGTTCGTGGTCGACTCGTCCGTCCCGATCGCCTTTGACGCCAGCGCGGCGGCGATGAAGAGTGCGCTCGAAGCGATGGCGTGGGTGGAGACTGTGCAGATTGTCCGTACGGGACCGACGGCTCAGATGGGGTACTCGTGGACCATCACGTTCGTGGATTACTTTGGCGATGTTCCTCCTCTGGCGGTCACGAGCTCACTTGTCGGTACGGCGAGTTCGATCACTGTGCGTGAAGTACGCAAGGGCAACAGCATCGGCGGCACGTTCACACTCACGTATTTGAGCTCTGTGACGGGTCCGATCGCGTGGGATGCCAAGGCCTCGAGCACAGATTCCGGAGGAGAGGGCTCGTCGGTTGAAGAGAAACTCGAGGCGCTGAGTGTTGTCGGCCCGCTCAAGGTGACCCAGTCAGCGATGGACCAGGAAGGCGGCTACACTTGGCAAATCACGTTCCTCGACAATAACCTGAATCCGGGAGACTTGCCTTTGCTGCTAGCTGATGCGAGTAAGCTGACGGGTGAGGGCATTGTCGCGGCCACGCGGGAGATCGTCAAGGGTTCAAACGCCGTGGGAAACCAGCTCTGGCTTTCTTTCGACCCGCCTGTGACTGACAACGGCAGCCCCATCACCAAGTATCTCGTGCGCTGGGACACGGCGGCTACGTTCACGGCCAGTCCAGGTGAGTTTGCGATCTCGGAGCCTGAGAAACTGTACCGAATCCAGCAAATCGAGACCGCCGCACCGAGCCTTGCGTGGTCACGCACGATGCCCACAAGCGTGAACGAGGTCCAGACCCTGACGATTGCTGCAGGCGCTGCGAACCCTGCGACGTTCACGCTATCGTTCCGTGGTGTTGCGTCAGCACAACTCACTGTGGGCACAAGCACTGGCGCGGATCTCCAAGCAGCGCTCATTGCTGTCTCGTCCGTTGGAGGCGTCACTGTTTCCTCGCTTCCAGGCGTGCTTTTGCCGGCAGCTCAGTTCACAATCACGTTCACGGACAAGCCAGGAAACCTGCCATTACTGACGTCAAGTGATCTGACAGTGGCGAGTGTTGTGGAGACCACGAGTGGCGCGACCAATTTCCTTAAGGAAGTGTTGGTCTTCAAGTGTGTCGGTACAACGGGTTCCATCATGTTCCAGAACGTACCAACCGGGGCTTCCCAGACCGTCGCCTTCGATGCAACGCTAGCGATTATGTCCACACAGCTCCACGCTTTGTTTGGCGTTGACTCGGGTAGCATCCGCGTTCTCAGCTCCCAGTTAGTGATGTGTGCGGCGGCGCCTGCAGCTGATATCACGATCGTGTTTGATCGAGTGAAGGGCGATCTCAACGTCCAGTTGACGTCTGTTCCGGCTGGAGCCGTGGTCGCTGCAACGGATCCAGACATCACCAGGAACTTGCTCGCGTCAATTGATGGTGTCTTCAACGACGTATCGACAAAGATGAGCGGCACGTTCCAAGTCGGATACAATGGCGAGTACACGCGCTCGCTGAACGCCGAGTCTAGCGCACTAGATGTGAGGTACGCGCTCGAAGATCTTTCATCTATCCAGACGGTCGCGGTGGAGCGGACGCCGTCGTACCAGCCTCTGGCGGGTAAGCTGGATGTGGTCAACGGCGCGATCTTTGTTACGTGTTCAGCGGGTGAGACGTGCAACTTCCGACGCGGTGGGTACGGTCTACCTGGCTCACTGATTCTCATCGGCGGCACCTGGTACACAGTGCTAGCTGGCCAGACTTCCCAGGACGGGCTCGAGAGCTCAGCTCTGTTCCTCGGCGACTTGAACGGACGTGAAGTGGGATACGCCGGAGCCACGCAAACCGGTGTCATGGCGTACGAATGGACCCGAGGCTACGTCTGGTCTGTCAATATGCTGCGAGTGAACCAGCCACTTACGTATTTGCGTGCGAAGATCCCTCGACTGTATCCTTTGGATGCTACGATCAAGATCTACGGCAGCTCCTGTGACAAGTGTTACTATCTCCCGACGCAGACGACCAAGACGCTGGTCATGGGGCAGGAATACTTCGTTGACGTGACAGCGTTCAATGAAAACGGCAAGGGCCAGTCGACGGATCCCGCCCGCGCGACGCCAAGCCAAGTTCCAAACGCGCCGTCGAACGTCGATCTCAACGTCGTCTCGGGCAAAGAGATCGAGGTGTTTTTCTCGCCGCCGGCACTCGCTTCGATGAACGTAAACCCGAATTTCAACAACGATATCTCATCGTACATCGTACAGTGGGACGTCAAGAACGATTTCAAGCACGCGCTCACGATATGTTCCTCGTGTGCGGTCTCACTGAAGGTCAACGTGCTCACGGTCTCTCAATCGCTGGTTACAATGATGCAAGTCGGTACAAAGTTCACGATCGGAAGCGACTTGTGCGTGCTCGAAGTCCAGGCTGTCGCAGCGACTCGCATCGACGTGACCAATGGCCACAACTGCAACAATTTCAACGCTCGAGCGTACTCGCTGCTGTACTACACGTACCCACCTTCAGTTCTCCCGGGGCTGCTGATCCAGGGCTCACCACCGTTCCGGTTTGTGATCACGAACCTTGTCGTCGCGACCAAGTACTTTGTGCGCGTGGCGGCCGTGAACTCTGTGCCAGTCCAGCAAATCGCACTGAGCGGAAACCCGCCCAACAACCGCAAGTGGAGCTTCCCACTGTCAGCGACCACCAAGGACACTGTGCCGGACCCGCCGGTCAGTGTGTTTTTGTATCCGTTTTCCGGGACGACGTTGGAGCTACAGATCCAACCACCGACGCGCGACGGAATGGGCCTCGGCGGCACCGCGATCACTCATTTCTGGGTCGATATCGACACCGTCTCGACGTTCGACTCGGCCACGAAAGCGGCGCCAGTGGAAGTCGCCGTCGCTAGTGGCGACATCCCGCTTCTGTACTCGAACGGCCCGCGTGTGTACTACATCAAGAACCTCCAGACAGGCGTGAACTACTTTGCCCAAGTCAAGGCGAAGAACACCATTGGCTACTCTCGTGCGACACTGGCGCCGAACCCATTGGCGCCGACTCGAAACCCGGATGGGCCCGTCAACGTCAAGGTGTCGACAGTCACGTCGTCACCGTCACCGATCGATGCCGCCACGGTGGTGTGGCAGCCACCGATCGCCAACGGCGGACGGCCGATCACCAGCTACCAAGTCGAATGGTGGGCAGGAGAGTCGCGACCGGAGACCCAAGTCATCGAGATCAAGTGGACGACCGCGCCGACGACAGCAATGTTCAAACTCGCGTTCGGTGGCGGCCAGACGGGCGACATGCCATTTGATATCAAGCCCGAGAACGTTCGCAGTGCCCTGATGAATATCTTCGTTGGCGGTGTGCAAGTCGTCCAGCATGTCGAAGTATCTCGATCGACCATCAACCTCGCACAAGGATACCAATGGCGCGTGACGTTCCTGGGCGCCCGAAACATGGGCAACCAGCCAGTGATCCAGTTTGAATTCGGTACGACCTCGGGTGGCACAGGACTCACGGGGCGTGTGTTTGAGGCGCAGTCGGGCATCGCCGTGCCACAGCTCAACTTCCCAGGCAAACCGGAGGTGCAAGTGCTGATGACCTCGCATGCGACGACCGCTGTGGGTGGCTACTTCCGTCTGAGCTACAAGGGCTCGGCCTGGTCCAACTATCTATCGGCGAGCATTGCAGCTCCAGATCTCAAGTTGGCATTGGAAGCGCTGCCTACGGTTGGTAAAGTCACGGTCGGTGCACCAGCGGTTTCCCAGAACGGCTTCTACTGGACCATCACGTTCAATTCCGCCGTCGGGAATCTTCCTGGGCTCATCGTGGATTCCGCAAAGATCACTCCGGCCGATGCGTTTGTCGGTGTCAAAGATGGCGACAGTGCCGTTGATAAAGTCGGAAAACTGTGTGTGCCAGGCGAAGATTCGAACTGTCCGGGGACGTGGGGCACGTTCAAGACGGGCATCGCGGCTCTCGCTGTGACGGGCGAAGCGGCGTCCGAGTACAATTTCTACGAGACCATCGACGCGTCGTCGCCCACGTACAAGATCACGGGTCTGCAGCCTGGACGAACGTACTACGTGTCAGTCACGGCCAAGAACTCGCTCGGTTTGGGTGTGCGTGTGATGTCGGCGCCGACTTCGATCATCCCGCCGATCCAAGTTCCATCGCCTCCGACCCAAGTACGGGTCGACGTGAATCCTGGTATCGCGACGCAGCTCACGGCGACGTGGAGCGCACCAACGAGCAATGGCGGCAACGACGTGCGTCTCTACCGCGTCGAGTACGATCCGAGTCCGCTGTTCAAGAACCGCGGAGTCGAAGATTTCTTCTGTCCCTCGGCTCCAACTAACGCAGTGTGGCGGGTCACGACTGCTCGCACAGGCCTCACAGGCGCTGTGATCGGGAACGGATACTTCAACCTGCTCATGACGCGTCAAAACACCGTGCTCAAGACAGAGCCGATCCCATGGAACGCTGTCGCGATGGCAAGCAGTGAGATCGGAGATGGAGCCCCCGCGCTGTCCAAGGTGTTCTGCACGAACTGTCCAGGCTGTACGGATGGATGTCTTAGCCTGGCGACGTACCCGTTCCAACGACGGGAGCTGTCCGGCTCGATGCAGTCCAAACTCCAGCACCTGTCGACGATCAGCAGCGTCCAGGTCATGCGCACGGCGTCGCCGCAGAATGATGGCGGCTACTCGTGGACGATCACGTTCAACGACGTCGGCGATGACTTCGTGCTCGCTCCGGACACGACCAACAACCTCATGTGCGTCGACAACACGTGCACCAACGGCGTGTACACTGTCACGGCCACCAAGCTCACGACAGGAGTCAGTAACCCGGTCTGCACTGGCACCAAGGTCATTCCAACCACTGGTGCGCTCAACAAGGGCCAACTCTACTACGTGCGCGTGTTTGCGTTCAACAAGGTCGGCTTTAGTTTGCCGGGCTTGGCGCCGAGTCCACAGAAGCCTATGGTCGTGCCAGGGCCGCCCACGGGTGTCACGCTGCAAGTGCTATCGGTGTCCGAGCTCAAGGTGCTGTTCAGCCCACCGGACGACAACGGCGGCGACACAATCGTCGAGTACCTCGTCGAGTGGTCCACTGACAACGCGTTCACGACCGTCCAAAGCGGCGCGGTCGTGCTGCTTGCTGGCGGCGCGCCGTACTACCGCGTGATCTCGAACCTCGTCAAGGGGCGGTTCTACTTCGTGCGAGTCAAGGCCAAGAACTCACAGGGGTACGGCCAGTACCAGATCTCGTCCCCCACGTCGCTCAACCCGTACTCAACGCCCAGCGCACCCACCAAGGTTACGCTGGGAATCACGGCCTCGACGATGCTCACCGTGCAGTGGAATGTCCCCGACGACAACGGCGGCGACGCGATCTCCGGCTACGTGGTGCAGTGGGATATCTCGGCGGGCTTCGACTCGCTCAGTGCCCAGTCCACCAAGGCCACGATCGCAGACGTCTCCCAACGGTCGTACACGATCACGCTGCTCACACCGGGAACTGTGTACTACGTGCAAGTCTTCGCGGTTAACTCCGGTGGCCAAGGCACAGGCCAGACCACGACACCGACCTCGTTCGTGCCAGTCAACACACGGCCGGGCAAGCCCCACACACTGCAAGTCGCACCGACGACAGTCACAAGGCAGCTGCAGGTGTCATGGCAGATGCCTCGCATCCCTGCCCACGGTATCCCGTGCTCTGGCACGCTGCTCGTGCCGCTGGCGTGTCCCGTGTACGTGGGGCTGGACGTCGTGTACGGCGGCTCGAGCTTCGGCAACTACATGGTCCACTACTCGGACAACTCGGACTTCACGGGCTTCGCGACGACCACTGTGACCACGACGTCGGCTCTGCTCACGGGCCTGGACTCGGGCAAGCTGTACTTCGTGCGTGTGCTCACAGTCAACGCCGAAGGCCAGAAGTCGGACTTCTGCCAGCGAGCCAACACCAACGGGTACTTGTGTCCTGACAACCTGGTGCTGCTAGACGGATCCATCGTCGTCGGCAGCTTCGTCTCGGGCACACCACTGTAGATATGATAGGAGTAGTAGTGGTAGAAATAGCGTTACATATAAATTGCATTGCCAACAACAAGATAGGCTTTTTGGCGCCAGCTGCAGCTCGAATTCCACAGACGCCGCGGGAAACGGTATATTTGCAGCCAATAATCAACCGCTAAACTAAATTTCAGCCAATGAAATCTACGTAGCTCCTCGACTGTGGCTCCATTTACAACGTTTCCTACTTGAATCGAGCCATTTTGGAAGAGGGATCGGCATGAAGCGACGAGCTTCCCGACGCGGCGCGGCGCCTCCAGTAGCCGATGATGCACCAGAGGACGTAGCGATGGTCACGGAGGATAGCAGCGACGAGGCTGCTGCTCCGGCAGCTCCAGCAGCTCAGCCCGACGCCCCGGCGCCGCGTGGAGGCGGCCGCGTTTCCAACGAGCGAGCCATGTATTTCGCCCGTGGTGACGCACCGCCGGCGTCCGCATCTGCTGCTGCGCGTCGCCGTAATGGCGGTGGGACTACTGCTGCAACAGCCGAGGCGTCAACGGCCAATGAGAGTAAAGAGGCGTGGCCAGGGTACTTCGAGACGGCGCGTGCGCTGGGCGAAGAGCGGCTCGCGGCTCAAGCCGCCCGCCAGGAAGAGCTGGAGCGACGTGCGGCCGGTGAGGACCAAGACGACGCTGACGACCAGCCAGTGTGGACGCCGCGCAAGAAGCCGCGCAAGGCCATCCGCACACTGGACCGCACGGTGCCGCGGCTCCAGGAGCTGGCGCTGCAGTGTATCGCGCAGCACGTTGAAGTGATGCCGACGCTCGAGTACATCGACGCCACGGCGCGTCACCGCGTGGCCAAGGCCGTCGTCCAGGTCCGACGCATGAAGCCTGAAGGTGCGTGATACATGTGGATGCACTGTGGTTGCTGATGTAGTGCTGACTGGGTGGATTGGTGACTGTGGTGTCGATAGTGCTGCCGCTGTTCATCTTCCCGGGCGTGACGGAGATCGACATCCCCGACTGCTCGACCATCGACGAGTCGTCTCTCATCGAAGCGCTGCAGCAGTGTACGGTCAAAGGACTCACGCTCACGATCCTGCGCCTCGGTTTGTGTGGCCGCTGTGTCTCTGACAGCGTGATCCTCGAACTCGGCGACTCGCTGCGGTCGGTCGAGCAGCTCGCAGTCAATGGAAGCTACCGCCTTTCGGACACGGGCATTGAAGCGCTCGTGCGACGCTGTGCGCCGTCACTACAGGAGTTTGAGTTGTCGTGCAACCAGCGCATCAGTGCTGCGTCCATCCAGTATTTTGGCGAGCTGCAGCATTTGCACTCACTGTCGCTGTCCGAGTGTCCGCAGCTCGACGATATGTCTCTCCAGGCACTACTCAAGATGCCGCATCTACGCAAGCTAGAGCTCAATCAAATGGAAAACATCACGGACGAGTTCGTTGTCCAGCTCACAGCCACGCTGCCCGACCTGGAGGAGCTCTCGCTCGCGCGGTGCTCACAGCTGAGTGACATCGCCGTGCGCGCAGCTCTCGAAAACTGCCGCAAGCTGCGCGTGCTGGATGTCTCGGATCTCCACGAGCTCACAGATGATTGTTTTGAACCGGTACGTCTCTCAGGCGTACAATGCTATGGTGGGTAGGCATGGTTATATTAACTCTGATACTACTTGCCACAGATCCACCGCCTCGGCCATTCGCTACGCCGCGTGACGATTCGCCGATGCCTGGGCTTGACCGACGCCGCCATCGAGTTCCTGGCCTTCGGTGCCAATTCGTTCCTGGAGCGGCTCGAAATGTCCAGTGTGCCTGTGCGTTGTGTGCTAGATGGGTATCTGAGACCATAACGAGTGTGTATTGTAGATTTACTGACAATGTTCACCATGGATGAAACAGGAAACGACCAACGCTGCTATCGTCGCCTTGCAGACCCACTGTAAAGAGTCGCTCACGACACTCGATGTTTCGTTCTGCCGGAACATCACGGAAGACTGTCTCGGCATCTTCACGGACGAGGCCGAGAAGCTCCAGTCAATCGTGCTCTGGGGCTGCACACAGATCACGGCACGGTTCCTCACGTGCCACTCGCGTGAAGACCTTCTCGTCACTGGCCACCCCCTGCTCACCGGGCTCACTATCAAGTACTAACAGGACCGTGAATGTAATGCGAGCATGCCCTCGCTGATTCTCTCTTCCTCTGGGATATCCACGACGTGCCACTCGCGCGAAGACCTTCCCACCCCTTGCTCACGGGGCTCAAGATCAAGTACTAAAGGGCCGTGAATGGAATGCGAGCATGCATTCGCTGCTTCTCTCTCCCGCTGGGTTATTCCATGAGACACTGTGTCTTACTGAATTCGTCATGTGCCATTATTGACGAACACCAGAGTTGATCGAGTCCAACGTATCAAGTCGTCGGCGACGTTCGGCCACAATCATTGTCTGCGGCATTGAAGCTTCCATGAGTGCGTATCGGTTCTCTTCGTGTGGGACCAGGCGCCATGCGATCGCAGAACGCGACGAGGCGGATCCGCTGCATTAACACCAGCTTCTGCGATTGGCTGGAGCATGGAGCACTTCACCAAAATCTCAAGCCGGGTCGCCTCGCAGTTTTTTTTGCCTGTGAGTCATTCACTCAGGGTATGGTGCGATTGCCATTTCACCCCAGGCTCCAATTTAAAGTTGCCGTGACATGTCCCCGATCAATGATGGCACCGCCGAGTCCCAGCGCGTGTACACTGCCGTGGAGAGTGGTGGTCTTCGCTCGGAGGTTTCGGAGCAATGGCCTAGAGTCACTTGCTGCCACTCGACAGGTTTGGCCGTGACCCACAAGTGAGTGAGTGATCCCAATTCGAAAGCTATGGACCAGCAGCGGTTCACCCCATATCAAAGAAAAAGCACGAAGAGGTGAGTGATGGATGGATGGATGGATGGCGATGACTAGATTCAGATACTGACGTGATCTTCTTGATTGATTGGTGGGGTCGTAGGTCCGCGTCCAAGGTAGTGGTAGCCAGTCATGGCTCGGATGCGTGGACACCAGAAGACGTGAGTGAGCTGCTTTGTGGCTACACTATTGAGCCACTAACCATCCGTAATGCTCAATGTAGGACGATGTGCTGCGCCGCGCTGTGTACAAACATGGCGGCAAGAAGTGGAAGACGATAGCGACGTTTTTCCCTCGCAAGACGCCGAGCCAATGTAACCAGCGGTGGAATGAGCTTCAGAATCATGGCACAGCGGTGAAGAAGCCATGGTGTCCCAGCGAAGACCTTCGCATGTTGGAGCTGGTGAAGATCCACGGCGCGGGCAAGTGGGCGGTCATTGCCTCGTACCTCCCAGGCCGCAATGGCAAGCAGTGCCGAGAGCGGTGGCACAACCAGCTCAACCCGGCCATCCGCAAGGGCCCGTGGACGCCCGAAGAAGACACGATCATCCTCGAGATGCAGCAAAAGTACGGCAATCGCTGGGCCAAAATCACGGAAAAGCTGCCCGGCCGCACAGACAACGCCGTCAAGAACCACTGGCACTCGTCGATGAAGGCCCGCGTGAAGAGACCTTCCGGTGGAGGAGACAAGAAGCGTGCGGCGTCCACGCAGGCAGCAGCTCCTATTGTGTGTGCAGCGGAGCCATTATCTGTGGCCAATGGAGACGCGGTCGTCACGACAGCCTCACCACCAATGCAGTGCTTCGTGGACGTGAAGGTGGAGCCTGGCTCGCTGTCACCCGAGTCCGTGGCCATCTGCGCGAGCCAAATCGCGTCGTTCTCAAGGGGTCCAGGCACTGTGTTCCCACGCATTCCTTGCCTCGGAGAGGACGATGAAGAGATGTGCGACGCTGGGGACATGGAGAGCTTTGAGCTGCCTCAAGAGCTCATTGATGAGGTCACACAGCTCACGTCCGAGTCTCACACGGGCATCAATGACTCACAGGGTGCCGAGGATGCGACCTCGTACGTGTCGAGTTTGCTGGACGAACTGAGCCAAGACGAGCTCGTGTTGTCGACCGATGAAACGGACAGCAACCCTCCCAATGTGTGGTTTGAGACCATGAGCGACGACGAAGATGAAGACGGTGGATGTGGAGGAGGTGGCGTGGATCTCCAGGATGACACTGGCACTGCTTACGGGCTCTCGCCGTCCGATTTCGGAGTATGGTCGTACGAAGACTGCGAGGAGGACGACGGTTACGACAACGGTGAAGACGAAGAGGACGACGACGAAGCTGAAGACTATGACGACGTGCTCGAAGATCCCGATGAAGTGTCACCACTGGCACTGGAAGACGACGACGGCAGTGCAATCGACGCCGACTTTCTGAAGGTGCTACGGGATCTGCCACTGGAGGCAGTGGCTCTTGAGTGTCCGACTCCATTGTTCTGCGACCTCGACGCCCGAGACGACCAGCAACAAGTGTTGCTTGACGAGGTTGCCATCAAGCCCGAGCCGACTCCGTTTGTTGACCCGCACTCGACTATGGACATCGGTCCCATGGCTCCTCTGACGCTGGGCTCTCAGTTTCTGCCGTGGAGTGTGGCTCCGTTGTCACTGTCAAATGCAGTCATGACAACATCACTGACTTCGAGTGGGACGGACACACTGGATCCGCTGTTGTTCGACGATGCAACTGACGCGTTTGGCCAGAACGGTGTGTCTCCGCTGACGTTTGAAGAGGCCAGTGAGTTCGTCCACGGCTCCATGGCAGCAGCAGCAGCGATGGTGGGGACAGACGCGGGTATGGACGACGTACTGAGAGTGTGTGATTTGATGTAGCGTGAGTGAGTGAGGGGATGCGTGAAGCTATTTGGATGAAAGAGGACGCCAATCAAATCATGAGAAAGTCCACTGATGATCGTCACACGTCACAGATTTATATCAAATACTATTGTGGATTTGGTGCTATTGCAGGTGTTGAGCCAGAACCAATCCGACTGTTTTGATTGGCTGAAATTCGACATATTCCGCAATGTGATTCTGGTTTCTCGGCTTCTCACCTATATTTTTGTTCCAGGCTGGAACTGTTCTCTGCCAGAATGATTTTAAGCCAATTAAAAGCCGAGTTCGATTGCAAGATTATTACGGAGGTTCGATTCGATTGGCGACCCGAATGGAATTTTGAACCAATCTCACAACACACGGTGCAATCCCATAGTTAACTTAGCTGATACCTCACAGAGTGATGGTAAATGCATCACAAATAGTGGCCTCTCGGTGGCCTTGCCTGGTGGAAGAGCTCGCACCAGAAAGACGCCACACGAAGATGATCGACCGCAAGTTCCAGCGCCCGCTGCATCTCTTCTCATGGGTTGCGTGCGGCGCCATGGCCATCAAGCTCGTGGTCTTCACCGAGTGGAACAAACGCCACCCAGGCCAGCCCCACGTTTTCTCCGGGGTACGTTTTGATAAGAGCTCTTCGCGTGCTGCCTTTCTCTCCGGAGCTCATTAAAATGTGGATGGATGGTCGTGCTTCTCGCAGGTGCAAGAGTACGCCGACAAGAAGCTGGACGAGTTCTTCGGCGTGGAGACGCTGGTGGACAAGGCGCAGGAGGATAAGCCAGCCGATGCCTCCTCTGCATAAGCCGACATGGAGAAAATATATAGAAATGGCGATGGTGGATACTTGGAGGTGGCATTTACAAAACAAAGTCTACTTCTTCCTACGGCTCGGCTGCGACGCAGTTTCTCTACTGTGGCGCTGGTGGTTCACCTGATGACGACGGAGGGCCCTGGTCACTTGGTGCTGACGACGCGTTCGAGCCTGGCGCGGGCTTGAAGACCGCGAACTGAGGACGCGGCGGCGGTCGCTTTGCGGGCATCGTGCTGGCACGCCCCCCGAAGCCTGGGCGGGACGGCGGTGCCATCATCGCCGACAGCGGGTCCTTCTTCATCAGCGTCGCGTGGGCGCGCGACGTTGGCGGTGCCATCAAAGCGGACAGAGGATCGTCGGGGGTGGAGGCGCCCGCCATCGAGCCTGGGGCCGAGTGGGTGCCTGGTAGACCTCCAGGCGGACCACCCGAGCTCGATGCCGGCGTGCTGCCGGGCAACGGTCCTGTCGGAGGAGCACTCGGCATGGTAGGTTCTTCCGATTGAGTCTCGCCAGGGAAAACCCAGCGCTTCTTCTCTTCATCGAAGTACGCCTCCATGTGCTCACCGAGCTTGGCGACTTTGGCTTCTGGGTTCATCTTGGCCGCGATAAAGCTCGACAGACCAGTGAGCCATCCTGACGACGAACGACTCGGTGGCGGCGTCTTGGAGCGGCCGCCCTTCTTCGCGTCCTTGGCCTTTGGACTGGATGATCCCTTGTCACTACCAGGACCCTCGCCTAGTGCTCGTGGTGGACTCTTGGGCTGAGCCATGGTCTCGGACGCACGACGGTTTGGAGACGCAGGCTTGGGCTGGTCACTGCCAAATCCGTTCTTGCCTGCATCACCGGACAAATCCAACGAGGGTTTCGGGAACGCTGCAGATGGAGCTGGCGTTGGAGAGGATGGGAAGCTAGGTGGCTGCTGGTACTGCTGAGGGGGTGCTGCAAACGAGTTGCCGCCGTTGCCCGACGTAGGTGCAGGGTAGTCTGGCGTCGACTGGTACGGCGGCGCCGAGTTGCGTCCCGACTGCGAGTGCGGAGCTGATCCTGGAGCAACGCCAGGCTGATACAGTGGGGTCGCCGCTGGAGGAGGCTGCGGAGCGTTGTTGGCGGACGGCCCTGAACGCGATCCAAACGCAGGGCCACCACGTCCGCTCCCTGGAGCAAGCGACACAGGGGCAGCTAGCGCAGGAGCTGCTGGGTATCCGATCGCAGCGGCACTTGGGTAGTTCGGAGTTGGGTTGGGTCCGCCATTCGAACGAGGTGCTCCTTGGAACAGCGAGCCATTTTGGCTGGGTGGGCCCGACGGTTGCTGGGGTGCGTCGTTTCCTTCAACAACACGGTTGACGATCTTGCCCATGATGCTGAGAGCACTGCCGAGTCCCCACTTGCCCTGCTTCGCACTGGCCGCAGCAGCAACAGAGTCGGCGCGATCTTGGCCGAGGTGTTGACGAAGTCGGTCGTCCAATACGACGAGTTGATTCTTCATGCCCTCCAGATACATCGACGCACCGGGCTTCATCGTCGCGGTGATGGTCTGGATCACCGTCAACATCGAGTTGACGTACTTGAACGCCGTCTCCAGTTTGCCATGGTCCGCGAGGATCATCGCATAGATCAACTTGTAGCCCTGGAACGGGATCAGGTTCGTAGCTGCCGGGTTCACCTTCTTCTGCACCCACTCGTAGATCTCTGTGCGCTGCACAGCCGACGGTGACACGTAGAAGCGCGCTTCCTCCGGGTTGCGATGGTCAGCACCAAGCAGCGCGATCTTCGAGTTTGGCGACGGTGCTTCAACCGTGTTTCCCGCGAGAAGGTAGCAGATGTGGGCAGCCACAACAGCGTCCGCCTCTTTCCATAATCGATCACCCAGCTCGACAAGAATCTAGACAGATCGACACAAGCAACACGCCTGGTGAGACCTTTGGAAGGAGACCTGCTTTGAGTTGAGAAAACGTACCTTGTTCGTGTCCGCTGTTCGGTTCGCCAACAGCATTTGGACGTGGACAACCCACGACGAAAGGATCGCCGAGTTGTCTTCGGTTTGCTGTCGCTGCATGAGCTTCTGTGGTTCGTGCACGCTCTTTTCCTGTTGATCCGCGAAAGAAAGGTACAGAGCACGGCATGGATCTCCAGGAGCGTAGTGGCCCGTGAAATACGCGCACAGCACACGCTTGTACTCGTCCTTGTCCGTGAACGATGCGATTAGCATCGCCTCGGGCCACATCTGGGCTTGAATCGCCACGTCGACTGCCGCCTTGCGATCGCCAAGTAGAAGAAGCTCTCGTACTCGGCTCGCATTCCGTGCAGTGGCATCACCATGCTGCAATACCACCAAACGATTTATCAGTGAACATTGTCGGTAGGTATTCCACCAGAAATCTCGAGCATACCGTAGAGTACTGGATTGACTTGGGTGGAGGGAACGTCGTTGGTTGGTGTCTGTCACGTCAGAAAAGGAATGTCAGCTCCAAGGATCAGATAAAGCTTGTCAAATGGCAATTCTCCTTACCTTCGCCGGCGCTGGTCACTCTCCTTGAGCAGAGAAACAAGCTGCACTTCAGGTGACGCGGGGTCGCTTGGGTTACTGTTCGGCTCGGACCGAAGCTTTCCGTTACATTTGATGAGAACCTTGAGCACTCCCAGCAGCAATCGCTCGTCTTCCTCGTACGGTGACTCGCCAGTGGCAGCGTTCATTGTCTCGTCAACAAATTGCCTGCCGAACACGAGAGCGTAAGCCTATCTGCCGTCAGCGAACAGAACAACAACAGAAGCACTTACAGAACAGCCTCTTCCGCGACTCCATCGTTGAGCGGTCCCGGGAACTTGTCGAGCTCTTCGAGATCCACGTTCTTTGGATGCAAATGTTCCATTCGGTACACACCCACAGGTCCTTTTCGCAGTTCACCTTGCGGGGCACTGTCGTATTGCATTTGCCTGAATCAAACACAGGTACAAGAGGAGAGATTGTGAGTCAGCGCTATGACACGTGGTCCTCATGAGAATAAGGCGGTGAGTACTCACATTGGTGTACGCGGACTGTTGCGAGCTCCAAACGCGGCACCGTTGAGCCGAAGCTTCTGCTTCGGGAACATCGTGACGACGTTGCCACCAAAGCCGAAGGATGCGAGACACGACGGTACGACCATCGTTGGATCCTTGTACTTGTTGCTCGTGAGAGCCGTCGCAGCTGAACCGATCGAGCCCTTGGTTTCGTACTTGACACCGTAAGCTTGTCCAGCCTTGGGAGACGCGTAGTCATTGTACGCTGGCTTCGACTCGGCGGGTCGCAACGGCGACGGATTAAACGGTTGAGCTGGTGTGGTGGCACTTGGCTGGAACGTTGGAGTGTGATACAAAGAATCGTGCGGCGGGTGGTGTGGCGCGGCAGGTGGAGCACCAGGGTAATTGGTCGCACTAGCGGCTTGGAATCCCGAGGCAGCGTATGGCGATGAAGGATACTGTTGCTGAGCTGGTGGCGCAGTGGATGCAAACCCAGACGACGTTGCGTAGGAGGATTCAAAGTGCGACGACGCTGCAGCAGCACCGAAATCAGACGGCGTCGCATACGAGTTATCGTACTGACCAGCTGCCGCAAGGGGGCTGGCGACGTGGTGCGAGCTGCTGCCCTGGTGGTGCGCGTAGTCATTCGGCGTGGTACCATAAGCGTTCTCGTTCGCGTACTGCTGGTGTCCGAACGGAGCAGCTTCGTACCCGTTGTAACCCGCGGCAGCATCGCTCGTCTGTTGTGGCGGCTGTGCGTAGATACCACCAGAGTGGTGGTGCTGGCCTGGCCCAGACGAGAAGAAACTCGATGGAGCATTGCCCGTTGCTTGGCCGAATGGGCTCGCGCTACTGTCTCCGCCGAAGAACGCTGAAGAGTCCTCGGTGTACTCGGACTCAGTAGGGGCTCCAAATGCGCTGGTACCCGAGTCACCTCCGAAGTAGTTGCTCGCATCGTCAAGACCTTCCTGATCCGAGACCTCGGTCTGGTTCGGCTGAGCTGGATACTCGACGTGCTGGCTGTGGCTCTCAAACGGAGACTCACTGGCCCCGAAACCGTGATTCGACGGAAATGCGACGTCTTCGCTCCGTTGGTCTTTTGCCTCCTGGTGCGCATCTACACCCGATTCCTCGACCGGAGGTGAAAATGCAACAGCACTAGACGCATAAGAGCTGCTGGAGTCTGTCGGCGGAGCGGAAGCAGCACGATGAGACGAATCGTTCGAACGTGGAGGGGCTGCAAATGCATCGGTACTGCGGCTGTTTGTAGCTGGTGCAGGCGCCTTCGTGGTCGGAGGACCTGTCGGCGGCGCTGACGAGCTTCGATCGAAGAAGTTGTCAGCGTGTTTGCTGCCATCGTACGAAGGAAACGGTGGTTCTGCGACGACTTCAGACTCCTGGTGCGTTGCAGCGTAGCTGTGACCCGTGTTCACACTAGACAACGATCGGTGCTCGTCAAAGTGAGAGGAAGCGTTGCTAGTGCCACGTGAAAGCGCTGGTGCTCCGACCGAGTGCTGAGAGAAGTTTGGCTCCCGGGGCGGCGCAGCGAAAGCGTGGGCAGGCGAGTGGGAGAAGAATTCGGATGTCAGAGGCTCATCCACCGTAGAGCTCACCTCGAAGCCAATCACGGAGTCCGTTGGGGGGAACTCAGAGACAGAGTGCTGGTCCACTGGCGGAGCGCCGAAGCCGTGCTGGTGCTCCTCCGTAGTCGATTCGCCGTGACCGAAGAAACCGAGTGCAGATTCCGTCGGCGGCGCGTGCGCACTCGCTCCTTCGTAGGTAGAGTGACTGGCGTAGTCATTTCCATAGTCTCCGTGATACTCGTCGCCGTACTCGTTCTGTGCATGCTGACCCTGATCGCCGTACTCGTTGTAGTTGTAAGCCGACGTCTCATTCGACCCGAACATGTCCGCAGCAGATCCTGTAGCAGACGAGCCACCGCCAAAGAAGCTGTTCGCGTCCGCAGATACGGGTGGAGCGTCCGAGTCATAATCACCGTGGTGAGCTGAGTGGCTGTGGCCACCGAACACTGCATCAGCTGAACCGCCAGCTCCAAATCCGTTTGAAGGACTCGTCGCACCAAACGCTGCCCCTGCCGATGAATACGACGACGCGTAAGGATCCGAAGGAGGGGCTTCATATCCATAACTGTGCGATGGTGCAGCTGGTGCTCCGCCGAAGAAACCCGATGCGGACGCTGCTGGCTATCATTCGCAAAATAAAGGTGAGTTCTATGAAAATGAGACGTAGCCTCATGCTGTGGAAAACGTACCTGCTGGAAACCTCCAAAGGCCGGAGCTGGCGGGGCGTCAGCAAAAAGATCGCCAGCATCAGACGTTGGCAACTCCTCGTGGTAGGATGGCGGTGCGGGTGCTGCCGCTGGCTGCGAAAACGAAGACGCAAACGGCGTGTTCTTTGGAGGAGAATCTCCAAACAACGACGCAGCGCTAGGCAAGAACTCGTCAGGCGCACCGGTCTGCTGAACTGGCGTCGGAGAAGCCGCGAACGCCGACGCAGGAGCTGATGGGAACGCCGAACCTGCTCCACTCGATGCAAACGGGTTCGCATCTTCGGTCTCGCCAGCAACAGCGCCACCAAACACTGGAGATTGCTCAGCAACGGTTGTCGACGTGGCAAACGTCACACCGGCCGATGTCGCTGCCGTGGGCGGTGGTGGAACAGCCGCCTCGAACGGGCTCGGCGCGAAGTCAGACGACGAATTCGAGAATGGATTTTCAATCTCAGCGTGGTCGAACTCGAGGTCACTGGCCGTCGGCAAGTCTTGGGACGAGGACGAAGCGCCAAACGCAGCAGAAGCAGCATCACGAGATGAAACTGGCGACAGAGCAGAGGAGAATTGCGCCTCTGCACCATAAGTGGCGCTGATGGTCGACAACTCCGACGCGGCTTCCGAGCCGAAGTGGGCAGACACGATGGAACCGTCATCATCAATGTCGTTGAAAGCTTGGTGGTTTGTGTGCTGCGGTACGTCACGATGGCTGAACTCGTTGTCGTAGCTGCTGGAACCGAAGTGGTGTTCCCCGGCTTGATCTTCGTAGCTGTACCCATCATCACCTTGTTCGAAGCCCGTGCTTGCCACTTCATTCTCGAACAGTGCACTCTTCGTCGAGGAAACGTCGAACTCCGACGAGTACGGACCGCCTCCCGCGCGGAATGCGCTTGAGGCATCGGAGTAGCGATCGATTGGACCCACATCTTCAACAGAGCTGTGCCCGTCCGAGCTCGAGGGAGGCTCAGTGACGAATGCAGTTCCAACGCTCGATGAGCCAAACATGCTTCGCGTCTCTGACACGGAGCCGTTGTCCGAGTATGCCTCGTCACTCACATTGTCCGAGCCGCCAAACGTCGCACCTGCAGACGAGACCTCTGCAAACGACGCCACTGAACCACCTTCCGCCTCAGACGGGGTGCGATGGTGGTCGTGCTGGTAGTGACCAAAAGTCAGCTCTGCGGCACCGAACGACGACGAGCCGAAAGACACTTCCGGCTTCGGAGATGGCGCAAACGACAATGACGTGGATGCAGTCTGCTCCTCTTCCGTGGATGCTTCTGCGGCGGCCTCACCCTCGTGTTGGTGGTGCGTCGCCCAACTGATCTGGCGTGTGCTCGATTCTTGCACAGTCTCATCTTGTGCAACGCTTTCACGCGTGTGCTGCTCGACAGTCGGATACTCCTCGACGGTGGTGTTAGCCACCATGACGTTTGTCTCGTCTGCGTGAGTCTCGTTAGAATATTCACCACCGTTGTAGCCGAACTCCGAAGCGTAGTACTGCTGCTGATTGTGCTGCTCATATTCCGCAGCACTCTCAGCCTTGCCTTCGTGGACCAGGCCGTTCAGGTGCTCGTAGTAGTTGCTTTCGTAGGTGCCATCAGCTGACTGCGTAGCCTCCGTCTGCTGCTGCTGGGAATACTCGGCGTGGTGCTGATACGCCAACTCGCCTTCTTGCTGATGGACGTAGTCACTGTAATGCAGCCGGGAATACTCTTCGTCATGCGCCTGCTGTTGTTGCGAGTATGCGTCGTATTGCTGCTGCTGGGAGTACGCTTGCTGCTGTTGCGAGTAGTCATAATTCTGCTGGTAGGCGTCAGCTTGCTCGTAACCACTCGTTTGCTGGTTCCCGAAGAAGCCAGTCGAGTCCTCGGCAGACGGGTGGAACGGACTTTGGCCGTACGCAAACGTCGACTCGTTAGAAAAGCCGAACTCGTTTACATTCGCAGCCGCCTCGTCTTGGGTTTGTTCGATGCTAGTCTCCACATGTACAGATGCCACGCTCTCTACAGTCGTCACGGTCTCTTCAACGGGTGAAGTTGCCTCAAGCGTTGATTGCTCGACGTGCGCTTCCACCGTCTCGAACGTAGCGGGCTCAGCAACAGTCTCTTTTGACGCTTCCAAGACTTGCGCCACATTTTCCTCTTGCCAGTCATCGTCGTTCCATGAGTCCTTCTGCTCCACGGCTTCGGTCACCGTGTTCGTCGACTCATTCTCTTGGTACTGGTAGCTGAACTCGTTGGCCAGCGGCACGGAACTGACCGAAGCTACGACGTGGGCAGGCTCTGGCTGTGTGTACGCTGGCGTCTCGTGGACGATCTCGGCTTCTACGTGAGCTGTCTCTTCGCTCAGCGACAATGCCGCGACATCAGGCAGTGGGGACTCGCTCACCACCGGCGTTTCACTGGCGTCTTCATCGCTGAAGAGCCCACCATCGCTCTCATCGCCCCAGAATTCGCCCGCTGGAGCCGACGATGGCGACAACACAGCCGCCAGATCAGTCGACGCCACTGACGATACGCCCGACAGTGGCGGTGCCGTGAAGTGGTACGAAGCCACAGGTGCTTGTGGCTGGAACACTGGCGGATGAGCGACCGGCTTCACCTCTTCCACAGCAGGCGCCGCTGCTCCATAGCCTGCAGGAGTGCTCGTAATCGCCTTGCTCTGTTCAATCTCCGTGTCCGCTTCCCACGCGTCATCGTCTTCGTTCCACGCACCCTCCTCCGCCGTCGCTTCGATCGCTCCGGCATCATATGCAAACTCCGCTCCCCATGCCGTCGTCGGCGACGACGCAGGCGCGGACGGCCCTGCGTCCTCCTCCACCTTCAGCTCTGCAAATGGAGCTGACTCAGGCGCTGGTGTTGGTGCTGGCTGGCTTGGCTGCTCGTCCACCCAGCCAAACTCGTCTTCTTCAAAGGACTTGGCCGCTGCAGTCGCGGTTTCGTCCTGCGTCACCGAAGCCGGCGACAAAATGTTGGGCGAGTCCACGCCCCAATCGTCATCATTGCCCAGATCCGAGTCGTCCATCGAGAAGAGCTGTCCCGCAGGCTTCGTCACGGAGCTGGAAGCGCTGCTCACAGCGCTATTGTTGAAAGTCGTCGTTGATGCCAGGAAAGACGACGACGACAGCGGCGCTGCGCCTGGAAACGACCCGGATCGCGGCGCCTCATCGCTCACCAGCGACGAGAACAGATTAGTCGTCGTACTAGTCGTTGTGGTAGGCAATGCCACTGGCGTAGCTGCTGCGACAGACTGCTTCGGCGCCGATGAAGCCGCGGTTCCGAAGGCCGTCGTGGGCTTCTGTCTCAGCCGCGTGCTGCTGGTCTCGGCGCTCGACGGGCGCTGCAGTCGCGAGGCGGGCGTGGCCATCGTGCGGCCGAACGCCGTCTTCGAGAACGTCGCCGTACGCGCCGTAGCTGTCGTGGTAGCCGCCGGAGGACTGCCCGTGACCGTGGCTGACGTGGCCGTGAGACGGCTCATGGACGAGCCGAAGCCGAAGCTGCGCGTGGGCGGCGCCGCCGTGCTACGGAACGCGCTGGCGCTCAGCCCGGTGGGACCCCCCGTGGGCGGCGGCGCCAGGCGCGAGCTGCGCGGTGCGGACGCCTTCTCCTCCGCCATGCTCTCTCAACGCCGCGTGGCAATATTGGTCGCTTCGGAAATGAAGCTGCGGTTATCTTCCCAGTCTCTTTCGTGGGGACCTCCCCGATTTACAACAGCCAGTTGTGTACCGGTTCATGAACCGGTAATGTAATCAGGTTTTTGATAGAATCATATCTGATGTTTCTGATCTTGACCAGAAGGGATGCAATGTTGTATGAAGGTCGCACGAAGGCGGAGAGATGAGTTGTGCCAAAACACGGTGAGATCGTGACTCGATTCGTCCTCTGCGACGGCCGAAGAAGGTGGAGAGCAGCAGCTACATTCGCAGTCGACTCAGTAGGGACTGTATTGTGAACACATCACGCGCAGGCACACGCAGAGGCAACAGTCAGAGCTTGGACGACGAAGCCACCGCAGAAACGACGAGATTCGAGCAGCGCCAGACCGCTCCCTGCAACACCAGATCAAGCGCCGCTGCCAATCAAGCGAGCGGGTATAAATAGAGGGCTCCCTCGGCTTCAGATTCTCTCCGAAAGAAGAAAGGCTCGCTCGCCACAGCGCTTGAGAACGACAGCCAGCCATGCCCGTGGAAGTGCAGCGCAAGCTGACCGTGCTGGGCTGCCCCGGCGTGGGCAAGTCGTCGCTCACGACGTGCTTCGTGGAGAACCGCTTCGTGGAGAACTACGACCCGACCATTGAGAACACGTTCCACAAGACCATCCGCTTCCGGAATGCGCACTTCATCACAGACATTGTCGATACCGCCGGCATGGTACGTGAACCTCCCGGTTGCGGGCATGGGAATGTGTCACTGATGAGATTCGTTTGGTCGATTGGTAACAGGACGAGTACTCCAACTTCTCACAGGCGGCGTCCGTCGGTGTGCACGGCTACGTGCTGGTCTACTCGATCGGCTCGCGCTCGTCGTTTGAGAAGCTCAAGCTGATCAACGAGAAGCTTCTCAACATGCTCGGTTCGCGTCCTCCGCGTGTGCTCGTCGGCAGCATGTCCGATCTGGACAACAGCAGGTGAGTCTCAATGCAGATCCCCATTATCGAGTCCGTTCCTAACATCCCTTCTATCCGACAGACAAATCTCGCAGGAAGAAGGCCAGCTCTTGGCACGGCAGTGGGAATGCCCGTTCGTCGAGTGCTCAGCCAAGGACAACGAGAACATCAGTACGTCACTGCCTCTCTCTAGCCTGTATGAATGGACACTTACGCTTGCTTGGGTTACAGCGGAGGTGTTCACGTACCTGATCAAGGAGATCGAGCGCGACTCGGGCCTGCTCGATGTCAGCAGCGACGCCGGCTGCGCAATATTGTAAAGCATTCGAAACGACGTTCCTCGAGTCGACATGCACATCCGAAACCCATGCATATTGAACCCTGTACCGTGCAGGTATGCATTTTATTCCTCCAAGGCGATAGAGCAGCAGCCCCAGTCCCCTTCATGCAGCGCAGTAACAGTACTTTGTGTAGACGAACAACATGATTCTTCGTCTCCAATAGCGCTTTTCCATGTGCGTCACATTCAAGGATGATATTAGTAACCCCTCCAATTCACTTGATACACAATTGTTGTACTCACAGTAGTAGGTTTGTATCGGATGATAGGTTTCTAACTGGACCACCGCAACTGAGGATCTCCATCCGGATAACTCTCGTATGTTTTGACCGCCAAATGGTTCGCATCCGGATACGGAGACGCTTTGTGGTAGTGGTTTGGATGAGCGGCTCCCTTGCGTCTGTGAGCTCTTTGGAACAGTTCGATCGCCACCAGGTGCGTTGCCACGCATGCTTGTTTCTCGCCGCGCGACGGGCTGTGTGTGCGCGCGGAGCCGTCTAGCCCCACCGCAACATGCCCAGTCACGTAGAGGAGATCTCCTGCTATGTGAGGGTATGCTAACTTTTTGTATCACCATACTAATACAGACATTGACGACGAAGCAAGATGATCCGCAAGGTGACCTTCGAAGTGGGCCGTGCCGTGCGAGAAACCGGCCAGGCGCTTGACCGCCTGGGCCTGCGCGTGCTGGGCGACAACGCCCACAAGGAGCGATGTACGTGCATGGGTTCTTTTGGCGATGAAGAAGAAGTGTGTGGATGTCGTGCTGACGTGATTTATGTCTACTTCAGTCTCGCGCCACCGTCAGGTCATGAACCTGTACGACAAGCAGCCAGTGATCGCCCACGACGTGTGGATCGCGCCTAACGCCACTGTGATCGGTGACGTTGAGATCTGCAACGACGCGTCGGTCTGGTACAACGTCGTCATTCGTGGTGCGTTTGCAATCGTTTTTCTGATGTTCCACGAGAAGGTCTCATCTTCGCTTTTGTATTCGTAGGTGACCTGAACCAGGTTCGCATCGGCAACCGCACGAACGTGCAGGACCGCACCGTCATCCACACGGCCAGCTCCTCGAACCCGGGCCTCGCGCCAGGCACGTCGATCGGTAACGATGTGACCATCGGCCACGGCTGCACGCTCTACTCGTGCACGGTCGAGAACAACGCCCTCATCGGCATGGGCTCGATCATCCTGGATGGTGCGCTCATCGAGTCGAACTCGATCATCGCCGCCGGCAGTGTCGTGCCGCCAGGCCGCCGCATCCCGTCGGGCCAGCTCTGGGCCGGCAACCCTGCCAAATACATCCGTGACATCTCGGAGGACGAGGTCAAGGACATCACCAAGCAGGCTGCGGACTACAAGGGTATCGCGCAGACCCACAGCGACGAGTTCCTGCCATACGGCACTGCCTACCTTGACGTACGTCCCAACAACATCTACCTCGATTTGCTGACCTGTACGGGATTTGACATTTCTGTTTTCCTGCAGGCTGAGCGTGTGAAGGCTGCCGGTGGCTCCTTGTAAGCAATCATCTCACCAACAATTGCTTCGGGCACTTCCAAGTCTATCACCTCGACGTTAATCTGGCCTGAGTGTCGGCGAGCGAGCGCAGTTCGTGGCAGAGTCCCTAGATTGATGCGGCCGCGCACTGTAGCTATCCATGTGAGGCTCAGGTGTCGCTAATCTACAAAATTCAAAACGAAAAAAAAAGAACAATTCCCAGTCTTCACGATATTGTCATCTCAGTCGCCGTCCTCGCTGCGTATTCTACGCTGTTTCTTTTTCTTGGCCTTTTCCGGGCCGGAACTGTCAGGCGCCGTGGCTCTGCGCTTCTTGAAGCTCACGTCTCCGTCGGCTTCGATCATGATCTCTTCTTCTCGTGCCTTGCGACTACCTGCAGTCTCATTTTCCAGGTCGATGCCCTTGTAGGTACCACCCCAAGGGCTGAAAGCCCCGAGTGCGTTGTCACCGTGGGACGAGAAATCGTCAAGGGCATCGCGACTCTTCTCCTCTTCGAGTCGCTTGGCCTCTTCCAGTTCGGCTTCAGCGGCTCGTTGAGCAACGGCTTCTTCGCTCTCGTCAATAGTATGGACGACGACCGTGCTCCACTCACCCATTCCCGTGGTCTCATCAACGACCACGTGCGCCTCCTCGATGGTCTCGGCCTCACCGCTGGCTAGCTTGTCAACCATCCGCTGGGCATCCTCCAACGTCATTCCACTAGGAAGCTTAATACGGAGCCGATCGGCCGACAGCTCCTGCTCCGTCACAGGAGTCGACGAGTCTGGATGCATATACGTCACGGAGAAGCGACGGAAGCTGAGGTCGGTGTTGGGCACCTGGGTCACCACGGCCTTCTCGATCAATGCATCGAGCCACTCTTCCAGCTCCTCCACCCAGATCTGGCACGCGCTGCCCACGAGAAGCTGATCCTCATGCCGCTTTCCCTCCAAGTACACCGCGCCACGAATCACATAGATACCTTTGTCGTCTTCTTTCGGTGGCTCTTCTTCCAACGGCTCGTCCTCCTGGCGGTTCGAATTCGAATGCTGGCGGTCTCCACCACGACCACCATTCTCATGTTTGCCAGAGTGAGGCGGGCGTTTGTGATGCGAAGGTCGCGGCGGTGGAGGCGGTGGAATCCCTGACGCTGCGAGATCCTGCACGTACTTGGCGTGGGCAGCCTACTCAACCATACACCACGTAACAGTCAGTCTTTTGTCATAGGTACACCTAGGGACTGCATAGCTCCTCACGTACCTCTTCGATCTCACGCAGTTGCTGCTGAAGATCACGCTCCTCGTGGAACGCGTTCGACTTCTCCTTGCGCTTCTGCTTCAGCGCTGCCTCCACCATGCCCTTGTGCCTGCCGCCCTGCTCATGATGGCGAATGCTCTACACAGACCAGCAGACAAGCGAGTCGTCAGCCGCATTTCTCACCACACCGCATCGACTGCAGCCACGCAAAAACGTACATTCTTGTCGCTCTGGATCCACACGTTACAGTACTTGCAGTAGTGCTTCTCATTGGACTTCCAGTAGTCCGTCATCGCGTCCGCAGTCACACGTCGATCCGCAGTCTCCTCGCCCGCTTTCCCTCCCAATTGCCAATTCACTGCCTTAGCGAGTAGTACTGTCATTCCTCTCTTATCAGATATCAGTATCGTGTATCTACATAGAAGCCCAATTCAATTCTGAATTGTAGCTCTCCGCCTTTCTGTCTCAATTACTAGCCCTTCCCTCGGTTGCATCTCTTGGACTCGGTTGGTTGGCAGCCACGGCGCCATGCGATTGGCTCGACTCCCGATGGGGGAATCGCCCCCGCCATCGCCACAATCGTGATTCTTTAGAAGACGTAACAATGGTGAAGGCAGCAACTGGTGCGTGGCGTTGACTTCCCCCGTCTCTATATGTGCGTGCCCGCCCGTCTCGTCATCACCATATCCCCCTCAGCTCCACATCGACCACAGCATTTACAGGAAAGACGACGGTGGTGGCGGTGATGGGGATGGTGATGGTGATGGCGAATGTGGCGGCGCACGCGTAGAGACTACAGCTCTTCAGAAGCGGGATTGCTAACGCGGAGGATGGCTTCTCTATGACAGGTCGTGGTGGTCTTACGGGCGCGAAGTACCGCATTACGCTGGGTCTCCCAGTCGGTGCCGTGATGAACTGCGCTGACAACTCGGGTGCCAAGAACCTCTACATCATCGCCGTGTGCGGTATTAAGGGTCGCTTGAACCGTCTCCCAGCCGCCAGTGTCGGTGACATGGTGCTCGCCACCGTGAAGAAGGGTAAGCCAGACCTCCGTAAGAAGGTCATGCCTGGCATCGTCATCCGTCAGCGTCGCGCTTGGCGCCGCAAGGACGGTGTGTACCTCTACTTCGAGGACAACGCCGGTGTCATCGTCAACCCGAAGGGTGAGATGAAGGGCTCGGCCATCACTGGCCCAGTCGCCAAGGAGTGCGCCGACCTCTGGCCGCGTATCGCCTCGAACGCTGGTTCCATTGTGTAAATATAAAGAACGCCAAGAAACTTCAATAAAGAATCTCGGTCTTCTTTTGCCACCTCGCCATCCCCGTTCCGTTTTGCATCCTTGTGACACGAGCTCTACGCTTTCTTCTTCTTGCCTTTCTTCGCAGCTTTCAGAGCCGCCTCTTCCTCCAGTCGACGTCGCTCCTCTTCGTTCTTCATCTCGTCCTTGATGTCTTTCTTGAGCTGCTTGAGTACGTTCACGCCATCCTCCAGCAGCCCCGTCGAAACTCCTTCCACGGCCGAGCCAAAATCCTACACAGCCAGACAAGCGCAGTCAATCCAAGTCCTCTGCCATCGATCCAAGTCAACAAGTCGCCTCTTACCACTGCGCTTTGGATCTGCTGGTTGCGCAGCTCGAGTGCCTGCAGTAGCGTCGACACTTCGGTTCCGTCCTCAAAGCGGTATCCAGTCACCGTCTCGACAACAGCTTCGTTCGTCGTGGCCAGAGGAACAAACGGCTGCAATGCCGACTGCAACTGCACTTCAGCGTTCAAGCGATCACGCAGTGAGACTGCCGACGCGAGCAGCTTCTCGTTCACACCAACGGCTTGAGACTCGGAGATGCTTGCGTCGAGACGAGCGATGTCACGGCGGTACTTCTTCGTGCCCAGCTCGATCTTGGCACACATCGCTTCGCAACCATACAGCGTGCACTCGGCCTCAGCGCTTCGAATCACCTGCACGCCGAGCATGAGCATCCCATGGCTCACGGCCTCACGCTTGGCGTTGACCAGTGCCGTCTTCAATGGCTCGATCAGCGACCTCACGGCGATGGGACGCACAACCATGAGCGACTTGATCTCTTCCTGCAAAGCGACATGCGCTACGAGCTGCCGATACGTCTGCTTGGCTCGCTCGATGAGCTCGCGGTCCACAGCCTTGAGCTGGGCGGCTTCAATCGAGGTGTATAGCGCCTCTGCGTCTGTTTGGCTGAGAATAAGTGCACGGAAGATCTCCTCGTTCGTGAGAAGCCTACGAATCGGTTTTGGTGGGTCAAGCTCTTCAGCGGGAACGGGCTCGACACCATCCGTGTCTCCACCACCAGAAAGGGAGATGACTACCTCTGAGCTGCCGGCGTCTGCAGCAGGAACCAAACCTTCCGTGGCTTCAACGTTATGTGAAGTAGCAGGACGACTGCTTTCGGCTTGGGTCGACGGCCGACTCGACGGTGCTGACGTTGGCATACTAGCCTTCGTGATCATTTCCAGCGTATTGCGGATCAATTCCAGCTTGGTGTCGAGGATGTTGCGCAGATCTTGCTCCGTCTTGCCCATTTCGGTCGCACACTCTTGGCAGTAGCGCATTGATCTCAGCACAGCGCCGGTAGAGGCCGTGCCTGGACGGAGAAAGTCGACAGGCGCCACGAGCTCGGTGTTGGACGAGCAGGGCTTGACGTCGCAGTACACATTGTGGCAATGCTGGCACAAACTCGGCCTGCGGATGCGGTTGAACGTCTCCTTACACCACTCACAGGCTGTCTGGGTTTGGAATTTCTGCAGCAGCTTGCGGCAGTTGATGTCCGTAGCCAGATCCAGTGGACGGTTCCCGTACCGATTGCGTTGATCTACAGCGGCAGAGTTGGCCAGCAAGATCTCGATCACGTCTCTGTATCCACCGGAACAGGCAAGGTGCAGCGCACGGTTGCCGATCGGATCGACGTCTTCAATAGTGTAGCCGGCGTGGAGCAAGATGGCCACGATCTCGGCGTGGCCTTTGTAACAAGCCCAGTGGAGAGGCGTGTTCGAACCATTCCCCAATAGCTTCTTCACGACCCCAGTACCCGAAGATGCCCCTGCTAATGGAGCTACGGCTGCTCCATCGTTGCTCTCAGCTTCGCCACTGATACCGTTACTGGTGATGTTGTTGTTACTGCCGTTCGTAGCGAGGTGGGGCTCGAGCTGGTCACTGGACAGACTGGGTTTGGCCGAGCCCAAGCTTGACGTGCTGTCACCGTGTCCAGGGTCATTCTTCGATCCGAATCCATTTTTTTGCTGCTGCTGATTAAACGAAGATGCATAGCGCCCGGCCGACTTAGCGTACATACCATCAGCTCCAAGCTCAAGCAAGTATCGAACGATCTACAAAACCGATCATATGTGAGCTCACTAGTCTCAAAGGCACTGTTGTGCTGGTACTGTACGTACGTCACTCTTGCCACTGTACGCTGCAGCAGCGAGTGGGGTCCACCCAGACTTGGTCACAAATCCCGCTGGCGATCCCTCCACGATTTGGCGCTGCACGGCCGCGAAGTCTCCGTCTCGGCAGCTCTGGATGAGTCTCAGGCCCTCTTCAATGTCGACAGGTGACGCGTTCTGCTGCGGCAGTGGCTCCACACGCAGAGGGATCACTTCGATCTCCTCTTCATCCAGAGTTTCGGGATCATTTGCATCTATATCATCGCCCACAGGCTTCTGCAGGTCTCCGCCATGCGCTGCACTCGCGACGCGACTCGCAGTCATTTACCCCTTAGAAGCTCTTCGAGTTGCGGCTCTTCAAGGTCATCTCTTACCTCCACAAACACATATTGCATCATATTCGATAAACTCTATGGAATTGTCCCCTTGTGGCAGATACCCTCGTAAATGCATACTAGCCGAGAGGGGCCGCACAAGCTGGTCAAGCGAAGAGCTCAAAATGGTGCGCTTCTGTGTGGAGATCTAACGCTGAATGACGGGGGAACTTAATGGGTTTGCGGCTGCTGTGACGGCAGGCTAACCAAGCAGCGAAGAAGGCGCAGAAGGCGTCCGTGTCGCTCAGCGCCAAGCTGCAGCAGTGGATCTTGCCGATCAACGTGAGTGGTGGCGCGATGAACTCCACTTGAGCATCGACTGACTTCTTGTGTGGCATGGGATCAGGTGCTGTACGTCGCGTTCCGCTTCATCTGGCTCGCCGCGACTGTGACGCGCTGGACGGTGTTCGGCTACGTGTTCCTCGTCGGCATGACGTACCTGAGCTACTCATGGGTCGTCAGCGCCGCGGAAGAGGGCGGCGTCGGCGAGTACGCCATGGACGTGCTCATCGTCACGCTGTTTGTGCACGCCGGTCTGCTCATCTCGGACTACTTCTGGTACCTGTACTTGGTGGTACGTGTCCGCTGACGCTTCCTGTAACTAGAATGTGGTGCTGATGGTTGAGTTGGATCGGGATGTAGGTTCCTGGCTACCTCTTGTACCTGGGCGGTGGCTTGCTTCTCAAGTACGTGTTCACGCCGAGCGAGGCGGAGACGGATGAGAACGACCCGGCTGCGCTGAAGAAGAAGGAGAAGGCGGAGCGTCGCGCGGCGCGTCCAAAGTTCCGTGGCGCGAGATAATTTGATGGAGCCTCGTGCTGGTGTAGATGCCACGTGAATGAGTCAATGGGCACGATAGGAAACCGAGTGGGAATACACACACGGGCATGATGATATGCACCAGAATAAATAGATATGCAGACAGACATTCTCCCACTAGAATTTCCATGGTGGACGAAGGCCGAAGAAAGTGGGCACGTACTGGGTTGCCACTGAAGTTGGAGGGGTGTCGGTCTTGTGAATGTTGACCCCCACCGAGGCACTGCGAACCAGTGTGTGTGCCTGTTGCGCCTTGGCGTGGTGGGTCGTCGTCGGTGGAGACGTGACGCTGCTGGCCTTTTCTGGCTTGTCCATTTGTTTTCGGATGGCCTCGACTCTCTCCTGGCTGAAGGGAAGGCTACTTGGGAGCTCCGGGGTCTCAAGTGGGTGTCTAGCAATCTCGTACAGGAGCTCATCTGGAATGCGGTGCAGGAGCTACAGTATTCGTGTGAGCAACTGGAGGAGATCCATATTTCTCATGCATTTGGTGCTTACCTGAAGTGCAACCGAGATGAGCTGGTCGGACTGTAGTGGAGGCGCGAATCGTGAGCTCAAGATCTTCATCAGATCCATATCCCTGTTCACCACACGCACAGTAAGTAAATAGCATCACCATGGTGGCGAAGGTGGACTGCATAACGAACTTTTGCAGCAACGGCTCCCTCAGCAGTACCGTGTGTGCCACAGCGAGCAGGACGATGAAGTGAACTCCAACAGCGAAGAGCTATCACCACAATCCCACACGTTGGTATCATGAGAGTACCCACAAAGTCTGAGATAATGGATACTCACAACATCCCAGACCCTCAACAGCTCTTGCAGAGGCGGCACACACGCAAACATGCTCAGGATGAGAGGTAGTGCGTAGATCCGAGCTGTGATGCCACGCGAGCTGAGGTGTCGATACAGCTCCGGATCAATCTGCACGAGAGTGTGATCGTCAACACGAAGTCCAGATGAAGCGGCAATTGCTGCAGCAACGTACGACTTCCAGGCACTGATCGACCAAGATGCAGCCATGTTCCACGCCACGAAGCTGCGGAGCCATGTACTTGGGGCAGTGCTTCAGGATGAGTTGACAGAACGTCTGGTACGCGTCTTCCTCTGGCATGACGTAGAGCAGCGGCGCGCACAGCACGTTCATACCCTGCACGTATCTGAAACCAAAATTCCGGCGGTCAGGAGATCTTACAACCGCGCATGGCAAGAACGAAACGAATACGTACCGAACATAGTCTGGAAACTCGCACGGCTGGCCGTTTTCCGAGGAGCTGGAGCCCTGCACAAAGCAATTGATCTGGTCAGTCGATGGATCCTCCCTTCCACACCTCCACCGCGCCGTTAGAGCTCACCACTTCGTTGAAAAACGCGTTCAGCAGCCTCACGAGCTTGTGTTCTGGCACGCGCAACGCGAACTTTGCATCGCCTCGGAATGTTCTGCAAGGGGAGCCCACCCCTTTGTCAATATCCACCCAGTCTAGCGAGAGACTCAGCATCCTCATCACGGTATCACCACGCACCGGAACGTGTCGTTGCGGATGTCAGCGTCGTAGTGGGACGCGCCTCGCTCAATGAGCTGCTTGTACTTGATGTGGTCGATGTCGTTGTCTTCCACACCGAGAAACGCCTTCCAGATACGGCCACGTAACGAGCATTCCTCCTCAATGGCCTCGTCTTCATGCATTAGAAGCGGCTCGTTCGTGTTGGCGCCTTCGTCACGCGGCAGTCCGTACACGATCACCATGCGCTTGAGCTCGCGCCAGCGCTCGTAGCTCCCCTCAATGACGTGGTTCTGCTCATCTATAGTCGCAGGGGACGCCGTCATTAGCATGTGAAAGGCAGGCTACCCCCTAGTGGCACGACTTACCGATCACGGGGTCACCTTGAAGCAGCGCCACGTAGCGTCTACGAAGCTTCAAGACCATCACAGCGCACCATCATGCTCGTCAGCACCAGTAGAATATCACGGAATCAATAGATACACGCATTATGCAGCGTACATGTCCATCCGTGGGCCTGAACGGCGGCGTCTCGATCGTCATCTTCCTCTTCGATTGCATTTTGGCAACTTGACGAAGGTGAAACCTGTGTCCAAAAGTCGAAAATCATGTGACTGCACACCATTTTAGGACATGTTATAGTCACTCTCGTGAGGTTTTCACCCAGATCAATGACATAGACCACCACTCTGTCGTCCCTCGTTCCAACGAGAGCCGACCTCCCGCCAAGAAGAACTTGACAGGACTCGACACGACACCATGGATCCCCGTGCGCGCGCGAACATGGCACGTGCCTCCGGGCAGAGCAGCAGCGCTCCGATCGCCGCAGTGTATCCAGTGCGTCGTCGGCGTGGTGTACGTCGCGGTCGCGAAGAAAACGCGGCGGTAGCTGTCGAAATCGAAGAGCTAGACTCGGAGGTCCTCCGTCAGAACTCGCACAATTACTTCCAGCAGCACTGCCCACGGCTCGACTTCAGCAGCGAGGCGCACGCAGACAGTAGCGGCATTGCCGTGCAGCTGGACGTGGACAGCACGGCCCATGTGTCCAGCCGCAAGCGCCAGCGCACGCTTGCCGAGCAACTCGAAGAGTTGTGTCTACAGTCGTCGGACGGAGACAAGACGGCGTCTGCTAACGTCAAGAAGTCGAGCGGAGCTGCAGCGGCAGCAGCCTGTCGCCAGGCGTGGAACCGCGTGTTCGCGGCGCAAATGGTCGCGCAGCAGCAACGCGCCGCTGCGGCGAAGGCCAAGGCCGCGGCGCTCGCGCAGCAACGCGCTCCGTCACCGCTTGCTCCAGCGAGTGCAAATGCTGACGTGGAAATGGAGAGCAGTGCTACAGCGCCTAGTATGGGCGAAGACGCGGATCTGGAAGAGGATGAGAACGTGCCTCGCGATGCGCAAGGACTGAAGGTTTTTGGCGCCAAGCCCGATGTGAAAGGCATGTTCTTCAACGGTGCTGGCGCGGGCCGCCAACCGCCCATGGAGCGCATGTTCCGCCACTACGTAACGATGGCTGCTGAGCGATCGTACGTATTGTATGGTTGCATATTGCGATGATTGTTTCTGAACATGTCCATTGTTGTACAGGTCACGAAGCGAAGGCGCTGGGAACGCCAGTCCGCGAGGCGATGAGCTCGTGCTCTTTCAGCCAGGACCCACTAGCCTCGATTTCCCATTCTCACTCTTCACTCCCGAACAAATTGAAGATCTGCGCGCCAGACACAACCGCAAGAAGAAACGCCAGGGCAACGGACGTGGAATGCTCGGCCTGGGCAACAGCGGCACGGGTTCAACTGGAGGCAGCAGTGAGAACAACGCGTGGCGGTTCCAAGAGATCGACAGCAGTGACGAAGCCGACGTGAGCAGCTCTGCCGAGGACAGCGACATGGACATGTCGGGCGATAGCGAAGCCGCAGGACCTCAGCTCGCGGGTTCGCTATCCCACGGCGAGTGGTTTGTCGAGGACGAGGACGATGATGGAGTTGACGACGACCTGTGATCGCCGTGGCACGAGGGGATGCAGGGGAGAAAGCGTGGTGTGTTTCGTGTTTTACTGTGTTCGACGCAGTATAAGTTAGCAAATCAAATTGAAAACAAATCCTAGCAAGCCTAGATGTTGCCTATTTCACGGCAAGGGTGACAATAACCACGGCAAGCGCAAAGCCAGCAAAGAGCAGGCCGTAGTGGACGAGTTGCTGCCGCTTGAACTGCTTCTCCACGCTCTCGTCGTTGCTGACGATCACGAGCTGGTGGGTCTTGACCTTTTCGTCGTGGTGGAACAGCACTGTATCCCACTCGTCGTGGCTCTGGACTTCAAACTTGCCACTGGAGACCAAGACCTTGAATCCCATTGGGTACTGGCAGTGCGGTACGTGTATCTCAGTTGGTTCGATGATGTGCTCGGCCATCTTCATGGCGTCCGTGGCGAAATCGAGTTCATAGCGACGGCGCTGCAGCATGTACGTTGATTTCGTTGGGACGCCTGCAATCTTGGTCGCGTGGGGCCGAGCGAAAGCCAGAAGAGCTCGAGCAGCCGAGTCATCATCAGCACTCCGTAAAGTCTTCGCTGGAGCTTGCTGGGTGTGGTTATCGCTGACGATACTCAGGTCTTCCAAGTTCCATAGATCGCCGTACTTGTGGCTGTTGGTCGACGAGTAGCACCACAACGTATACGAGAGCAGATTGGCTTCGAGGCACGTGATCGTGTGGTCTAGTGCGTCCTCCTGGGCGCTGTAGTCGCCTGTACGGAAGGCCTTGCCGCTATTCAGGTTGAACGGAATACCGGTCTCACCGATCAGCGTCGGCGCATTGTGCATCTGCACGCGGCCGAGATCGCGAATATGGCGGAGCTGGCGTTCGTGTAGGCGACGCACAGCCGCACGACCAAACACTGGGATCTTGGTCAGCGGATCAGCTGAGAACCACGGAATCCACTTTTGCAGGAACAGCGTCGGTCCGTCGTACCAATGGGTCGCGTTCACGGCCCGCGGGATCATCTTGCTGGTGATCTCAGGGAACTCGATGGCGAAAAACTCGAGCGGTGGCATCTCGACGAACAGCATGGTGTTTGGTAGGATCGATCGGATCTTCTCCGCGTATTTCTGTGAGCAGTAACACGAAGTCAGTGATGCCACTCAAATAAGACAACAGGATCAATCACGAAGATACACACCTGAGCTAAGGGAACGTAGAGATCCTTGCCGAAGTCCACGCCAGTGAAGTAGTCAGGCTTCAGCAGCTGTGGCTGGCCGTGAGCATCAACCTTCCACACGCCCTCATCCTGCCAGATACACCTGTGGCCTTGCTTCCATGCTCGAACTCCGTTTGGATCAACCTTGACCATCTTATCAGGTCGACCGAAGACGTGCTGCATCGCTCCGTTCGACCAACTACCGACTGTCTGTGGGATGCCGTCAGCTAGGCACATGCCCTGGAACGGCGTGGGCGCGAGACCGTACTTGAGCTCTGTCTTGCTATAGGCAGCACCCAAGTTTGCGGAGCCTAAGAAGCCCAACGAAGGCTCGTTCATCGTACCGAAACCGACAATGTTCTTGAGTCCAGCGAGCGCCGTCGCGAGTTCCGCCATGGCATTGATGTAGTGCGACTGGAGAAACTCTTGTACCTGAACTCCATTGACATGGCACGTCGGCGCGAACTTCTTGCCGCCCCAGAAGAGCGTGAACATGGTTGCGCATGCAAACTTGAAGTAGTTGGTCGGCCAGATCATCTTCGGGTAGTCAGCAACGTCTCCTGTCGCTGTCTCAACACAGAGCGCTGCCTTCGTCGCTTCAAAATGACGCGGCTCCAAGCCAACGGCCTCAAGTGTCCACATGGGTGCGCCATCTCCACCCGTCCATCGGGACCACACATCCTGGTGCGGGTCAATGTAGATCTGCATGCCGTACGCCGCAGCCTTCTCCAAGAGCGCGCGCATATAGTGCAAGTAGTCCTGATCGTAGATGCCGGGGCCTGCGTGTTCGATGGCTTCCCAGGTCACGATCACGCGCAGGAACGTGAGCCCCCACCGCCGCAGGCGTGCGAAGTGGAGGTCGGCCTCTTCCAGTGGGAACGGCCGGTTCACGAACGAGACGGACGCCGCGCCGTCGAAGAACTTGACGGGATCGTGGGGCAGCGGATCCACGTGTTGAAAGTCGTGCGGCAGCTTGGAGGTGCCGCCGAGGTTCACGCCACGCAGTAGCTGCACGCGGCCGTGGGAATCCACGAAGAAGCCGTTGCGCATGCCCAAGCCACCGGCCAAGGGGCCGCCGCTGCCACTCAAGGGCTGCATGGAGGTGTGCGAGAGCCGCGTGGAGTCGGTCGAGAGGCGGTTGCTGGCGAGCCGAGTGTACATGGAGAGGAGGATCTGTGACGCGCGCCAGACGAATTAACTAAGAGCTCTTGGGTGGGAGGGTCAATCCGTCCGGAGATTTTAGACGCTCGGCGTGTTGGTTGATGATGGTCTCCGGTCTAACCGAGCACCGCCGGATGCGTCTGCTCCGCTGGAAGGAAGCCTGTAAAGACCTCTCGCACTGTGAAGGCCACAGGCAGATCTGGAAATGGATGTGGATGACGGCCGCTAGGCGTGAACGTGGCTCTGGTGTTGGACGCAGGTGCCGCAATCGGCCGGTTGAGTCTCTCAGGTCACAATGGCTTCCTGAGGACTCTTCCAACGCAGGTTCTGAATTTAGAATGGTCAAATATCTACAGTACTGACCTAAAAGTGCTTGGGTGGTGGCACGAGCCATCTAGAGACATGAATGACCGCATCGACCTAAAAAACTCCACGCCACCAACTGACTGCTTGATGATGCATCTGCGTTCGATTTTCGTTAACCGTGTTTTTCTGGTTCCTTTCTTTGTTTTGGAGCCAGCACATCGCTGCGAAGGTGGAGTCAAACGCGTCGTTTCGTCGGTTATGAATCCAAAAATCAGACGCGCCAAAACAAACGACACACGAACCTCATCAACGTTCGTCCGTCAATACTTCGGGGACCCCCGAACTGGGTTACCCTGAATCGGGGAAACCCAGTACAGTGTGGTCCACACTTGTGTCGGCATCGCCACTTCGTCAGTTTTGTGGAGAAAGAAGTGACTTTTACAGCTGAGGCACTGCAAGAAATTACGTTTAAACAGACCCTACCCCCTCCCCGTCTATCATCCGGATAATCCATAATCCGGAAAAATATCCCTTCCTTCCCCAGTCTGCTGTGAACTCGCCCTCGGATTCCTCGTGGCAGACTCCGACCCAGGCTGCTGGCGCTCGAAAACATCTGATCGACGGACGTCAGAGCCACAGACGGAACGCAGCGCGAGAGAGAGCGAGGAGCGACTCCACTACACCCCTGCGAAGAGTTGAGGACGAAAGAGCGGAACAGAAGGCAGTTCTCCCCCTGGACGACCGAGAGAGGCGGAGGAGGAAGCGAACGATCGATCCACCGCCCCCGACCTCCATTTTTTTCTTCATCCATTTCCTCCACGTTTCCTTCATCCAGTGGAGGAGATTCCGGGCGTCGGAAGAATCACCATGAGCACCAAGGGGGACGAGGCCAAGGGCCCCAAGTTCATGGGCATCATCGGCCATGAGAACATGAGCCACAATGGCTCCAAGACCACGGTCTACCACCTCCAGGTGCAGGTGGACAACGCCATGTACGTCGTCCACCACCGCTACCACGAGTTCAAGGACTTTCACGACCGCGTACGTACAGTGTTTCACTCCCTCCTCTGAGGGGATCCCCTCAGTCTCCTCTCATGTATCCTCTGTGTTGTGTGTCTGTGTAGCTCGTGGCGGACGGCCACAAGTGTCCTGCCCTGCCGCCCAAGAAGTTCCTGGGCTCGTTCAACAAGGAGTTCATCGAGAAGCGGCAGCAGGAGCTCACTTTCTGGCTGCATCTGCTGTGCTCGTGGGACCCGTCGTCGCCCTTCCCGGACCCGCGCCGCTCGGAGCACTACAAGGAGTTTCTGCTCGCCAACGTACGTGCCATGAGAGCTCCTCTGTTGGTGGATGGCGTATGCATACTAATCTACGGACGTTGTGGCGATTGTAGAAACAACCGCTGGACCGAGAGAAGTACGAGACGTCTTCGAACACGAGCTCGTCGAACGGCAACGAGGCGGTGCCCGAGGCGCCGAGCAGCAACTCGAGCACGACCGAGGCGCTGTACAACACGCCCAAAACGTCGCTGGACGACTTTGAGCTGCTCAAGGTCATCGGCAAGGGCTCGTACGGCAAGGTGACGCTCGTGCGCAAGAAGGAGTCGAAGAAGCTGTTCGCCATGAAGTCGCTCAACAAGTCGAACGTCAAGCGCCGCAACCAGGTGGAGCACACGCGCACGGAGCGCCGCGTGCTGGGCCGCGCCAAGCACCCGTTCATCGTGCATCTCCACTACGCGTTCCAGACCTCGCAGAAGCTCTACTTTGTGCTCGACTACTGCCCCGGCGGAGAGCTCTTTTTCCACTTGTCGCGCATGGAGAAATTCGAGGAGCCCATGGCCAAGTTCTACGCCGCCGAGATCACGCTCGCGCTCGAGCATCTCCACGAGCTCGGCGTCGTGTACCGCGACCTCAAGCCCGAGAACATCCTGTTTGACGACCGAGGCCACGTGCTGCTGGCCGACTTTGGTCTCGCCAAGGAAGGCATCACGGACGGCGCCGAGGGCACCAACTCGATGTGTGGAACGCCAGAGTACCTGCCGCCAGAGATCCTGGACCGCACGGGCCACGGCACGGCCGTCGACTGGTGGGCGCTGGGCATGGTGCTGTACGAGATGCTCACGGGGCTGCCGCCATGGTACACGCGCAACCGCCAGAAGCTCTTCGACCGCGTGCGCAACGCGCCGCTTACGTTCCCAGAGGAAGTCGGACCGTCGGCTCAGAGCCTCATCGCCGGGCTGCTGAACCGGAATCCGGTGGAGCGTCTCGGCTCGCGAAGCGCCGACGATGTCAAGAACCACGAGTTTTTCCGCGGCATCAACTGGCAGGACCTGTACGACCGCAAGATGCGTCCGCCGTTCAACCCGTGCGACTCGATGACCAACCCGGACGAGCCGAAGAACTTTGAGAGCGAGTTCACGCGCATGCAAATCAACAGTGTCGAGTCTGCAACGGCCATGGGCTCGCTGCGTGCCTCGGACGCCTCGCGACCATCCATGACCTTCCAGGGATTCACGTACAACACGCCCAACGACCTCAACTCGATGGGCTCGGTGGGTCGCGGCTAAAGTAGCGAAGGGACAGAAACTGAAGAAGGCGACGCTGGCGGCAACAACGAAGAGAGGAGATGCAAGTGTGTTCGGGTCGTCGATTGTAGTAGTTTTTTATATCAACCGCTTTGCCGCCCGTCGTCGGGGAAGAAAGAGAAGGAGAAATGCGAAGCTTTCGACAGAAGATGGCGTTCGCGAAGGAGGGAAATCAACCGGAAGATGCAGTTTGTTTCGTGTAAGAAGTGCACCACCACTACCATTGCCACCATCACAAATAAAACCAAAACAACCATACACCTGAGGACAAGAGGATGAGTGGGTGGATACATACAGCTAAGCTATCACCTGTGCAGCTAGTCATCGTAGCGGATCGGCGCGATCTTGTTGGCCTTGACCAGGTTGCGGTACTTGTCCTTGATGTCCACATTGGAACGGTTCCGCAGGATATCCTTGAACGCCTGCTTGATGGACACCCACTGACCGCCGTACTTCTTCACACCCTCGATGACAGCATCCACCTCCTCATCAGACCAGAGCTTGCGACGCTTGCGGGGCTTTGGCTGGACAATGATCTCAGCGTCCAAGTCGTCGTCGTCGTCGTTGTGAGTGACATCTCCAGCGTCATCGTCAATCTCCTCCACTTCTTCCTCTCGAGGTCGCTTGGAAGCTACGACTCGTGGCTGCTGCGGCTGTCGTGGCCCCTCTCGTCGAGGGGATCGCTGGACAGATCGAACTGGTGCAGGTGCAGGAGCAGGTTCAGGCTCAGGCGCCCGCTCAGCGGAGGACTCCTGAGGACCGTCGACCGTGCGCTGCTGAGACTTCTTAGCACTTCCAGGTGGCCTCTGCGTCGGCTTTTCCTTCCGCACAACCGCATCAATGGCCGCCTCGCCATCACCTCCACCCGACGAGTCGGAATCTCCTGGTGTCGCGATCGGCAGACGAGCGGACCACACACGTTCTTCTTGGTCGGGTGGCGTCTCCCCCACGACTTCATTCATGCTTTGGCCCTGCTGCAGGGCTGGAACTCGACCCCCCGGCAAGCTGTCACGTCGTCGCTCGACTTGGTCGGGCGTCTCCGTGGTCAGGCCTTTGACTGACACCACCGTCGCTAGCTCGCGCCACTCGCTGCTTGATCCTGGGAACAAATTCTCCAGTATCCTGCGAGGAACGATCAGTCTACAAAGGTTACCTCAGCACACACTCACTGCTCGCAAAGATCGAGTCGTACAACGTAACGTACCGCTTCTCGGTGGGCTTGTCCTCTGAGCCGAACGTCTCCTCGATCTGCGTCAAGCCAAACACTTGGTCCTCAACCTTCCCCAGCACACGCTTCATATCACGACGGAACACTCTCTCGGGAAGCTGATGGCGCTCTCGAAAGGCCTCCCAGGCCGCCTACACCACCCATCGAGTCAGCAACTCCGTCCACGCCCTGTGCTGGTCCAGTTTCCTCGCGTACCTTGGGCTCATCCTGGTCAAAGAGATCAAGGAACTCACGCAGGAACTTGCCCAGCGGCGAAGATTCGTCGCCGTCGTACAGCTTGTCGCGCACCAGCGAGCACATGGCGTAGATGTTCTCCGTGTGGCACAGCACGTCGCTCTCGAGCTTGAACACCTCGGCATCGTAGTTCTCATACGCCGTCGCAAAGCGCTCCACAATGATCTACCACAGCATAAATGTCTCCACGTGTCAGCCCCCTTCCTCACACCAATACGCCTAGAAAGAGTGATTAAAACGCACGTGGAACGCCAGCTTGGAGGCAAAAACCTCGCGGCACATGGCCTGTGGAATGCGCACGTACTAGCAGAGAGACACACACAAGAACGTCAATATGACAGAGATGGATCCCCGCTTCCCACCGACAGCGTCGACGCACCAGCTGCAGCAGTCGCTCGAAGATGAACACGTAGTTGAGCTTGCAGCCCGTGTCCGAGAGCTCTGCCTTTAACACCGCGAACAGCGCGCGCCATCGCGCGGCGTGATCTTCGTCCAGCGACCATCCCTTGTGCTGCATGGTTTTGAGCACGGCTGAAGAACGTCATTTGGCGGCCATTTTCAACGACCATAGAGTGAGTAAACGCATCGACAAACCACATCAACGGATAAGTATTGATCTCACGAACATATCCGTACCATCATATTCGTCTAGACCGCCGTGGTGTGCGAGAAACTCGGCGACGGCCTCGAACGCCTCGCGCATATTCGCCTCGTTCGTTTTGAGCGGGAACGTGACAAGTTCTTTCTGACAATTTTCAAATTTCACAGCTAACCGATACAAACCGACATGTACCCAGTTCCTAACGCTTGAACTGAGTTGGCCACCCTGTGGTTTACCTTCGCGCAACCTCCGCTGACTTTTTGACTTCTCGGGCTCCTTTTGCGGACGAGAGGCACGCGCATTTTCGCTCCTAGGGAGGAAGAAGACGCCGCCACCCACAGTCCCCTGTTGCTGCCTTCTCCGTGTGGATTCCAGTCTCTAGCCAGCCAATGGACGACCCGATGGACGTGGACCACGAAGGTTTCAGCGTCGAGGCCGGCGCGCGCGTGCTCGTGTTCGGCAAGTATGCGGGGGTACGTTTACGATGCAGGGTTACGAATGGCTGGATCGGGGAGGATACCCACGAGGCATATGACGATCCGGATATGTAGACGATCCGCTATGTGCCGGAGCGCCGCAGCGCGACAATCGGCGTGGAGCTAGACCGCGCGGCCGGCGAGACCGACGGAGAGCTGGAGGGCCAGCGGCTCTTCCAGTGCAAGCCCAACCATGGGCTGTTCGTGCGCGAGGAGAACCTGAGCGTAAGATCTGTCAAACTGAAGGGGTACGATGGAGTTTGTCACTAATACAGGCGTCTGTGTGCGTGGTGTAGCGCTTCTCGGAGAAGGATGCGGCCGCGTGTACGATCCAGAGCATTTGGCGCAAGTTCCGCGCCGTCCAGAAGGTGCGTACTGAGCTGCTCGCGTCTTTGGATCTGTTCATGGATGCTCACGAATACGCATTTGGATATGGCGTTTGTAGTTCCGTACGTTCGTGTTCTCGCACGCGTGGAACCTGCTGGACAACAACCAGGAGCAGCTCAACCTCAAGCGCTCGGAGAAGTTCAAGTCGGCCGAGCACACGCTCGCCAAGCTCTCCAGCCGCAAGGTGCGTACGGCGTCATCATGGAGGATATTGTGCGTTGTTTTACTGACAGATTAGCTCGCGTTTTGTGTGAATGATACACGGCAGTTGAACCGCACGGAGTCGGAGATGAAGATCGCGAGCATTGACATCGCGCCGGACTACAAGGGCCCGCACTTGGCGTGGCCGCTCAAGCTCGCGAATGTACTGGAGATGCTGGAGCACTTCAAGAAGGGCGAGGTGCTGCACCACAAGTACGTGCTGGAGGTGCTGAAGGAGAGCATCCGCGTGCTGTCGCCGCTGCCGACGCTGCAGGATATCAGCCTGAAGGAAGGCGAGAAGCTCACGGTCGTGGGCGATCTCCACGGCCAGTTGCAGGATCTGTTTTCCATCTTCTCGATCAACGGGCTCCCAACGACGACCAACAAGTACCTCTTCAACGGCGACTTCGTGGACCGCGGCCTGTACGGCACAGAGGTGGTCATGACGCTGCTCTGCTTCAAGCTCGTGTACCCGGAGGGCGTGTACCTGAACCGCGGTAACCACGAGTCGCGTAACCAGAACTCGTGGATGGGCTTTGAAGACGAGATCTGGACCAAGTACTCGGGCGTGTTGGAGAACGATCCGGAGCGTCCGGCGCAGTTGTTCGAGCGCTTCCAGTCGCTGTTCGAGGCAATCCCGCTGTGTGCCGTGCTCCAGTCCAAGATCTTTGTGGTCCACGGCGGTCTCTTCTCCCGAGACAACGTGACGCTCGCGCATCTCAAGGCCATCGCACGTAAGCGTGAGCCGCCGCTTCACCAGACGGGCTTTGAGGACAAGATCTACGAGGACATGCTCTGGAGCGACCCGCGTCCGATCTCGACGCGTCAGCCGTCCGAGCGTGGCGCCGGTGTCGAGTTTGGCGTTGATGTCACCAACAACTTCTGTCTCGTGAACCGCATCGCGCTCGTGATCCGCTCACACGAGTGTGTGCCTGAGGGCTTCGAGATTCTCCACGGCGGCCGCTTGATTACGCTCTTCAGTGCCTCGCGATACTGCGGCACGCAGATGAACAAGGGCGCGTTCCTCACGCTCGGACCAGATCTCCAGCCAGAGATCCAGCAGTTCTACGCGCACGCCATTGACGAAAGCAACTTCAAGGTCTCGGAAATGCAGGATGCGCTGGAAGACGACACACTGCGCATGATCGCCGAGCGTATCTGCGACCACCGTCCGTCGCTGTTCTGGTACTTCACGCAGCACGACCAGGAGCACAATGGCCACGTGTCCCGTCTTGTATGGGTCGATGCGCTCAAGTCGGTGCTGCAGCTCGACTTGCCGTTCCTGCTCTACCAGCCCAAGCTTGCTGATGCCGACGAGTCCACTGGCACGATCAACTACTCCCGCTTCCTGGCTCGCTACCGTATCGAGAACGACGTTGTGGACCAGAGTGGCTGGCAAGAGAGCATGATCGCTGCGATCTGTAAGAAGCTGTACCGTGCCATGGGCGCTGGCGACCTGGAGCAGGCGTTCAAGATCTTCGACGCTGACCAGAATGGCTTCATCGAGTACGAAGAATTCATGGGGACGCTCAAGAAGATGGACACGGGCCTCTCGGACTCGCAGATCTTCGAGCTCATGCGCACAGCCGATACTAACGATGATGGCCGCATCGACTTCAGCGAATTCGCGCAGCGTTTCGAAGTGATCTTCACGGACTTGCGCCAGGCGCCGTCGAGTCCTCGTTCCAGAGCGGCCAGCGGTGCAGAGGTGCCACTGTCGCCGGCGTCGGGTGCTCCGCCACCAAGCCCTTCGTCTGTGGATGGCCGCCCTGCCGGTGCGATGATGCGTCGGTACTCGAGCCGCGAAGACCAGAGCTTTACGCGAGCGCCAGCCACGAACGTGGACGTCGAGACCATGGATGCTCTGCTGCAGATCGGCCGCGCGCTGTTTGCTCGCGAAGGCTCGCTGCATTTCCACTTTTTCCACTTCGATACGAACCAGGACGGTGTGCTGCAGCGTGAGGAGTTTGACGCCGCGGTCAAGCAACTTGGCTTCGACTTCACGCCTGAGCTCATGAGCCGCATCATGACGGCCGTGGACACGGACGGCGGTCACTCGATCGACTACAAGGAGTTTGTCACGGCGTTCAGCATCCAGGACGCCAAGGAGAAGGCCATTTTGGAGAAGGGCGACGACCTCACGTGGCAGCATGCCGTGCTGCAGCAGGTGTCGAACGTGTTCTACCAGCACCGCATCCACATCCGCAATGCGTTCCGCATGTTCGATGCCAACAACTCGGGTTACATCACCAAGGACGAGTTCCGTGCCGGTATGTCCGCGTTCAACGCCGTTCTTAACTCGCCATTGACCGAAGAACAGATTGAAGAGCTGCTGGGCCATTTGGACAGTAACAAGGATGGCGTGGTCAGCTACAAGGAGTTCTTCGACGGCTTCCGCGTCGTCGACGTGCGGATAGTCGAGGGAGCCGAGAGCACCGACAGTGGCGTTCTGGCTGTGTAAGATCAGCACGACACACCGCTGCAACATCGACGAAAGGCGAGGAGCAACGAAGAGAAGTGAGAGAGAGAGAAACGATAAGACGTGTGCGTGGCAGGATCGATAGCCCCCCTTGTGCTTGATAGTTTGGTGTCAATTCGTACGAATGGATATATCCTGTGGGTTTTCATGCCACGCCATTACTCTCCACGAGCTTCTCCGATTCATTGTTTGTCTATGCACTCACACCAAGCCTCCACTGGTGTCGACAAGCACATTCTCGTCGATCTCAGAGCTGCATAGGCATTTAAGGGCTCGTACAGCGGTCCCTTCAGTATGAGGAGCTCACCCTGTCCAATCACATAGTTGAAGCACAGACCGCAGATGTAACGGGAGCTTATATCAACAGACAGCGCTCCGGTAGCAACAGGCAGGGCATACTGAATCCAAGTCTAAAGGAACAACGACGAGACGGGCAGAAGAGACAGGAGTGGTACTGGGTAAGCGTAGGCGGGGCGGTAGTCGAGGCGAGAGCTCGCCCATGGTGGCTGGTACAGGCTGTCACTAAAGGTTACACATTGATGCCACTGATGTGAGAAACCATATCTGCGACTTGTGCAGAGAAGTTCAACTTGAAACAGTCTCACAGACACTCCACCCCACAGCATCGATTTCAAGCCTGCGCAAAAGCCGCAATGGGAGCGCCCAGTGAAGGGTACAGACACCAATGCCTGATATGCTTCCCCCCATTGCAGGCACTAGGCGTGCACTTGAATGGCCTGCGTGCGCAGCTTGTTAAACTCCGTGCGCAGCTTGTTAAACTCCGTGCGCAGCTTGTTGAACTGGGGCTACTTTGTGAGCTGCGACAACACGGCGAGTATGACACGTTCACGAAGCGTCTCACGGCCGATCTGAAACACGACGTCGACCGCACTGATGAGGTTGTCAGCGCTTGGGTGCACGCGGCGGAGTACGTACTCGGTCTCGGTCGGCAGACTATGCTGGCGTGGCAGCCACTTGGTGTGCTGCGACGCGGGCAGCATACGTCGGGACGAAGAGACCAGGCGTGCGCACACCTGCTCGACCAAAGTGAGTGCAACGTCCTCCTACATGTTTCAGTGCATCAATGCTTCAACGTACACCTGCTCGAGGATCTTGGCGGCGTGGTGGCGCACCATGTCGTCGTTTCCTTCGACCATCGCGATGGCTGTGACCAGCGCGTCTGTGGGTCAGGACACTGTTTGCATGGCAGAAGTGTCGTGCATGGCCAAGCGGAAGGCCTCGTCGCACTTGACGTTCTCGCACGAGCGGCGAGCCTGCTGGTGGACTCGCTCAAGGCTCTTTTTCGGCAGCGTCGCGGTCGTCTCACGATACGAAGCACGAGAACATCGAGCTTGGCACTGAAACCTACTGCACCTAAGTGGACACAGTCGCCCTGCACGGCCAGATCGTAGTGAATGCCAGCGAACGAGGCGTCGTACGAGTACTCCGTGAGTACGCCATGGACGCAGGCGACGACGAGATCCGACAGCACAAACGCTGTCCACTTGTCCAGCAGCTTCTGTGAGATGGCAGCATCGAGGTACTTGGTGCCGCACCACCGCTCCTCCATGTCGGCCAGCGGTTCGATATCTTTGCACACGACAAACAGTTTGATAGTTTGTGGCGTCATTAGAGCCAGCAGCTGAGCGAGTTGCTTTGGGTTCGGCGGGTAGAAGAGTATGTCCTGCAAGAGTATGTCGCGCTTGGCTCAGCTCTGCATGCTGCTAGCGACGCCGCTGGCGAAGTGGATCGGCGACTGCTTGCTCTGGAAAAGTGAGAGCATGAGCGCCAGGTCGTGGGGCTCCTAGAAGTGCCACTTCTCGAGCGGCATGACGCGGTCCGATTGCAGCAGCTTCAGGATCTGGAGCAGCGTCTCCACGATCTCGTCCACGTGCTCCATGCCCTGCTCGGTCGCTTCAAAGTTGACAAGCAGCAGGGAGAACTCGTTCTTTTCCTCCTCTATGCCGACGCTGACGGTAGCAGGTCTGACAGCATTACACTAGGCACTGACGTTGGAGCTGGCGTAGGAGCAGACTTTGGGGTTGGGGCGTCCGAGTACTTGAGCTTTGGCTCGCCACTGAGCAGCAAGGCCACAGCATCAGCGACGTGAGGAGCCGCCATACTCGTACCCGAGATCGTGAGGTAGTCCAAGTCGGAGGCGTTGTATGCCGAAGCGATGAACCGACCAGGGGCCGAGATGTCCAGCCTGAGAAGGCCGCTGACCGCTGGGCCATGGCCCGAGAAGAACGCGAGCGTCTCGTTTGCACCTATGGCTCCGACACCGATCACATTCGTGTAGTCGCCAGGCGAACCCGCGGTGCTGCAGTTGTGCTCACACTGAATCAATGCATGTCAAACACTTGTGATCGAAGAGGTTAATGGTGTGGCCTTCTCGACGGCTTCCATCACCACGGCGATCTAAGCGATGTAGTTGGAGAACTCAACTTCGAAAAGGTGTGAGTGGTTACCGAGTAACCCTTTTCTCACTTCAACTTGGGTAACCGTACCGAATATGTGGTACCTGGTACCAGACTTTCCTCCCACACAGTGTCCCGTCACTTGTCCAAGGACCCAAGGATGCTCTGCCTGTTGCTGGCGAAGTGCTGCCTGTTGATAAACACACGATCTGAGATCGCTAAGTTCGGTCTGGAGCACCGAACTTATAGTCAGTACGTACAGTAACTCCCGCCTAGTTACGGGACTATCTGATTGAACGATACATGGTACAGTATCGTCCCCATTTCCACCAATAGCCAGGAGAGCTATAAATGGACGGCTGTCAGGGCTTGTGGAGTCCTGCCAGCAAGAGTAGGTAGTCAAGAGTATGTAGCGGATCTAATCCGAAACACAGTTTCCATTTTCCTAAGATCAACGCAAGTGTCTGTTCTCTCTGCAGTTAGACTCACTGTCTAACTGAATCCTCTGCGTCAGTGTACGCTTGTATCAGAACCGAGCGGTTCTGTTACACCTGGTAGCACTTTGTGGTCATTCCAACGACCATGAACGCCTCGTCTGCGGAAACCGCAGCCGTTTGAGGTCAAGGTCCTCGTGCGGTTGCGCGCGAGGAATGTCCCCACTTGAGCGATCTCCAGTGGGGTGCGTTGCAACGCATGGCGGAGTCCATCGGCGAAGCCGTCGTTGGAGCCATGCTGCTCTCGTTGTCGCCCAACGAGCAACACGCAAGCATCGCCACGTTCATGGAACGTGAGCTGGAGGAGTCACGGCGTGACGCCGCGACTCTGCGTGAGTTCGACGCTCAGCAAGCTGCTAAAGCGCGAATTCAGATCGAGGCGCTGCAGGAGCAGACGATGCGCCAAGCGCAACTGCTGCAGCAGGCTGCAGGATTCGATGCGTGTGTCGTTCGCCATGTCCAACCTTTCTGGACGTGCGAAGGCTTGGGCCCTCGGCCTCAAGCTTCGTGATGCGAACTGCTTCCCATCGTACGATGTGTTCCGGCAGAATCTCAAGCAAGCGTTTGATCCTCCGAAGTCGGAGTTCCGAGCTCGCACTGAGTTCCTGGAACTGAAGCAAGGTAAGAGTGACATCCACTCTTTCGCACAGCGTGCACGATACCTCGTGAGCTGTGTGGTCGAAGATCCCATTGACGACATGACGCAAGTCGTGACGTTCGTCAAGGGCTCGGTCGATGGACCGATCAAGACCAATCTCTTACGGAAGTACCCTGGAAGTCTCGAGCTATTGAAATCTCTCTCGAAGAGGACTTCAGTCTACGCCAAGGGTACGTCCACTCGTCGTCGTATCGTCCAACAAAACGCAACGAGTCAGGAGGTCCAGAATCCGTGGATCTCTCCGTAGCGGCTGGCACTTCGCGCCAGTCCTCGGATCGAGGCAAGAAGACTTGCAACCGCTGCAAGAAGATCGGTCACTACGCGTACGAGTGTCTGGCTCCTCGTCCGGCTTCGCAGTCGGGCGGGAATGGAAAGCCAGGCCGCTGGACCCGTTCTGCTAACAAGCAGAACGGCGATCGGCCAAAAAATGGCAAGGGTCAGTAGGCGCGGAGCGGCCTTCTGCCCAGACCAGGTCACGTGGCTATTGGGGCTCCGAAAACACAGACTCTGTGTTTTACCACGCAAGGTGATGATGAACCTCTCATCACCTTGGAGCTGTGCGTGGAAGGTGTGGATGTTCCACTCCGCGCACTCTTGGACTCTGGGCGTCGAACAACTTTGTTCGTCCGCAGACGCTGGAGGCGGCCAAGGTGAGGTACGTCGAGAGGGACATCCCCTCGACGAGGATGACGATACGGTTGGCGACTGGCGCCGCCGTCAAGATGAAGAAGCGTGTAGTGGGAATCCACTACACGTACGAGCGTGTTCGACTCGATGATGATTTCATCGTGCTCGACCTTGATGACATGTTCGACTTCATCTTGGGGATGCCGTGGTTCAGCAAACATGAACCATTGGTCAACTGGAAGCGTCGATTCACCCGAATCGATGCTGAGAAGAGTCGTGCGGAAGACGAGCGCAGTGAGGCTCGCGTGATCGAGGTGAGCGATGGCCCCTCTGATTCCCCGTCGACGAGCTCGTCGACCGGCGTCAAGGCGACCGACGCCGAGACGATTGCTGTTGGAGAGAGCGATGGTTCTGTACACAATCCGTCGAAACGCTTGCCACGGACGGGTCCTCACCCGGGCAAGAAGCAGCGTGCACGGGCAAGGCGTGCGCTGCGAGAGAGAGAGAGGCTTCGATCGGCTTCGTGGTCGATGGCTTCCTCGCTGAAGAAACGTCGCGTTTGAGCAAGTAGAACGCGCAAGCGGGACAGTCTTCACGTTCAGCGGCAAACGTGACGAGTGATCAAGATCTGCGCCCGATTGGGTCGAGCGCATCGGAGAATCAAGATCCACGCTCAAGCGAGTTGAGCGTGTCCAAGGTTACCCCTGTTGGCATAAGGCCACAGGAGGACGTTCCACGTGTGAATGACGACTCACACGACCAAGAAGGGTTGGCGAGTGTGGCACAACTGCCATGCGACAGCCCCCGTGAGGCATCACGTCCGCACGGCGACATGGAACCTCCGCGTGCACAGTCACATGTGCATCGCGGAGCCGCCGTTGCAGGTGAGCAACGAGCGAAGAGGGTCAGTGTTGAGAACCCTGAGGTCACTGATACTTTGAGTGTCTGAGTGAACGACGGTACGAACGTGGGGGCCACCACGCTTGAATTGCCGGGGTGCGTCGCACCACCTGACTGGCCGTCTCGACGATCTCATCATCACCAGCGACAACGAGTTGTTAGCAGTGAAGGTCGCAGATGGAAGGACTGTCGTGTCAAGGAAGAAGGGTACGACGCGTATCAAGGTTCTTGTGGAGAATCATCAAAAAGAAGTAATTCAACAAGACCTTGTACTCGACAACGTAAAATACATACCCGACCTCCCACACACGCTCATCTCCGTCTCAACGCTTCTAACGACCGGCTTCACCATCGACATCCGTGCCCAGTGTGCGACCGTATCCGGTGGAGCACGGCGACGCACAAGCTGCATTGCCCGTGTGAACAATGGCGTCTACGAAGTGGTCACTGCGGACGACAACTCGCTCCCCGAGTCTGGGCACGCAATGACTGCTGCAGTGCTCGGTCGATCTCTTGAGATCTGGCACCGACGCCTTGGCCACGTCAACTACCGAACGCTGCAAGCACTGCCCAAGAGTGGCGCTGTCCGAGGACTCAAGATCGCTCCTGAAGCCAAGCCGCCGCGCTGTGTCATCTGGGTACTGACTAAAGCCAAGCGCTCGCCGATCCCGGACACGAGTACCAGCAGCAGCGTCGCCACTGACGCCGTGCTGCACGCTGATCTGGCAGGTCCTGTAGCTCGATCACTCAACGGCAACCGGTACTACCTGGTGTGTGTCAGGAGGAGCTACCTCCAAGTCTACTGTATAAAACGCAAGTCGGAAGCCAAGAAGCACGTGAAAGCGTTCCTGGCATTCATTGAGCGCCAAGCGGCAGTGTCAGTCACAGGGATCAAGGTGATTCGCACTGATGGAGGGACCGCGTTCATCAACCAAGACTTCCGTCGGCTCGCACAGCGAGAGGGCCTGCTACTACAGCACACGAATCGCTACTCGTCTTTCCAAAATGGCGTTGCCGAGCGTGCGATCCGGACTGTGACCAAGATGGCGTCAGCCATGCTGACGGACTCCGCGATGACGCATCGACTGTGGGAACTGGCGATTACTCACGCTGCCTTCATCCGCAACCGTGTACCAAAGACGGGGGAGACCATCACCCCTCACGAGAAGATCTTCGCCAAGAAGCCCGATCTGTCCAAGCTGCCGATATTCGGTCAGGTTGTGACGGCCAAAGTACCGGACGAGATCGTGCTGAAGACAGATCGCTTCAAAACCCCCAAGGGCGAATTGGGTGCCTTCGTCGGTTGTAACGAAGGTCAAAGGATTCCAGGTCTTCATCCCCGGTCCAGGCAAGGAGGTGATCGAGTCGCGCGACGTGGACGTACTGGACCGCATGCACTTCGAGCTCGACCCTCCAGAGGAAGAAGAAGAGCTGGAGGTCGAGCCGGAGAGCGAGGACGAGCAGGACCCAAGCGTGGACGATGGTGGTGGTGGTGACCGTGTGAACGGTCGACTGCAAAGTCTGTGGCGCTCGAAGCGCATCGCACAGCAGTCCGTGGCGATGGCCGTCGCATTCTCCGTGCTATCTGAGGTGATCCGGGAGCCACTGAACCTTGCGGAGGCAATGCGTTCGCCGCAGTGGGAAAAGTGGGCCAACGCACTGGACGAAGAAGTCGATGCGCTATTCGTGAACGGAACCTTCGAGTGGGTCGACGCGCCAGACGACATGGCCGTCCTCGACCACACCATCCAGTTCCGCGTGAAGGTCGGCTCGGACGGCAGTATCACGAAGTTCAAGGCTCGACTGTGTGCTCGTGGTGATCGACAGCTCCCCTTTCTCCACTTTCTGGAGACACACGCACCCGTGATAGCGCTGAATTCCGTGCGAGTGTTCTTCGCGATCGTCGCTCGCCTCAAGATGTACGTCCGTCAAGGCGATGTGCCGACAGCCTATTTCAAAGCCGAGCTGCCAGAGCGCCTCTACATGAAACCAGTGAAGAACTACATCAAGCCAGGACAAGAAGGCAAAGTGTGGTGGCTGCGAAAGGCTCTGTATGGCCTCAAGCGAGCTGGCCGCGAGTGGCACAAGGAGATCGACGCCTACCTACGGAGCTACGGGCTCAAGTTGACTGAAGGTGATCCCGGCCTCTACTTTGCTGTGGCTGCTAATTCGGTGCTGCTAGTCTGCCTGTATGTAGACGATCTACTCATTGCACACACCGAAGAGGAGCAGTGCCTGCGGCTCATGGCTGCTCTGAACGTCAAGTACGGTGTAAAAGACCTCGGGGTGCCAAGCCAGTTCCTCGGTATGACCGTCGAGCGTCCTTCGCCAGGCGTCATCGAGCTCAGCCAGCACTCGTACATCGAGGAGCTCTTGCACAGGTTCGCCATGGATGAGACGCGCCCGGCCACGACGCCGATGGTGCCGAACACCCGCCTCGACCTGGTCTACGACCCGACTGAAAACGAGATCAACTACATGAAGCGCATGCCATACCGACAGGCGGTCGGTGCGCTGCTCTACCTGACAAGCGTAAGTCGCCCAGATATCGCGTTCGCCGTCTCACAACTCGCGCGGCACTGCGCCACGCCTCGTAAGACGGCGTGGGACGCCATCAAGTTCCTCCTGCGCTACATCGGCGCCACCAAGAGCTTCAAGCTCCGCTTTGAGGCGAGCTGCGACGACCTCAAGATCTGCAGCGACGCAGACTGGGCCAGCGACATCACAGACCGCATCTCACTTTCCGGCTAAGTTCTCTACCTCTACAGATGCCCCGTTGCCTGGTGCTCCAAGAAGCAACAAGTCGTCGCAAAGTCGTCCACGGCTGCAGAGCCCATCGCCGCGGATCTCGCTGTGGAAGAAGCGCTTCTCATCAAGGCCATCGTCGAGCAAGTGCTCAACGCCAAGCTGACTACTACGTTGTACATGGACTCCCAACCGGCAATCTCTCAGCTCAAGCGTGACGGTCTGTCGGAGACACAGAAGACCGTCGACGTCAAGTACAAGTGTACCAAGCTGGGTCTCAAGAAGGTCTTTTCGCTGTGCAGTATCTGCCGACGGGCGAGATGCCAGCCGACCTTCTTACCAAGTCACTCGCTCGCGTCCAGCTCCACTACAAGCGTGGGCTGTGTGCCCTCTCGAGTACAGCGTAAGAATGCGCCTCGTGCTGCTTGTGGGGGAGATGTTGGCGTCAGTGCAAGACACCCAGTCGGTGACAACCTAAACAAGTCGCAGATGCCAACACACGTCGCAGATCCGTCACACGTCGCAGATCGGCTGCAACGCTAACGGTACCCTGCAACGCTAACATCCAGTGCAACGCTAACGGTCCATCTCAGCGGATCAGAAGCGAGTCCACGACATCACTGTCCCTCACTGCGAAGAGAGAGGCCACACCATCTTTTGAAGTGATCTCGGGACAACTACGTAAACTGCTTACACAGAGAGAGAATCCATGGAGAGACCATGGAGGGACCAGAAAAGAAGGTCAGAGCAGATAAGATTCTAATGCTCACTTTGAAATTTCCTCTCTAATCACCAAGCGCCTCCAGCCTCTCCCCAGCTTCCAGCTCTGTCCACCAGCGTGTCGGCATCTACATCTTCCCGATGTTGAAGAACATCCCGCGCCACCGCAAGAAGGATCTACAGCTGGACAAAGCGCCGACCAAGTCTTATCAGAATGTCGCCGTCAAGTGAGGCACACCTATGGCAGATAACGCCTTTATTGAGCTGCTGAACGTCATCGCCAGCTCGGCGCAGGTCAACAGAACGATCATGGGTGAACCAATATGGATCACAGCGCATTGCTTCAGGCGAGCTGGGGCGCAGTACCGATTTATATTCGCTCCACCGCACCGCCGATGGAGTTTGAAGCACGTGAAATGGTGGGCGGCTTGGGCGTCTGGGAAAAGACAGAAACCATCCTCAAACATATGCTGGACGACGTCTTGGACAGAGAAGAGGTAGAGATGTTTGACCTGTTGGCTCCCGACAAAGCAATCCCCATTGTCGCTCATAGCCAGGCCACGACTGAGACAAGCTCGCAGGCTACAATCGACCGCGAGGTGTTCAAAGATGAGCTTCGTCACATGCGCGGGTCCCTCGAGTAGCTACACAGCCTGCTGCAGCAATCTACAATCAAGGAAGATTCACGCCTGCCCAACCAACTATCACGGAAGCGCCCTCAAACCCAGAGGCGACAGCGCCACTATCAGAACCAGTATCGGCGCTGCCAGACGCCAAATCTTGGCGGGACTACGTTCACCAGTTTTGAAATGCCGATCCAGCCAAGCACCAATACCGTGCAGCGGTCGACTTAAACGCCGAGGAACGTGGTAGCCACAAGAGTCGTGTTTCACGAATGAAGTTGATTGCTGAGTTTGTTCGGGACACGTATGGAAACGACATGGACGAATGCGAGCGTGCTCTCCAGGAGTCCATCGATGGCGAACTCACAGTAAACAAGGTGTGCAAGTGGATTCGCGAGGTGAAAAAGCGTCATGCAAAGTCGTAATGTGTACTCGCATGCATAATGAGACATGTGTCGCCATGGATAAGTGTCGTCGATTAGTGGCATAAACCGTCATTAAGGCGTCTTTCGTCATAGGTCGTCAGGTCCCGTCAGGAATGTCCAAAGTCGTGATAGGTCGGCCGTCGTCGTCGACATTGCATGGTGTCAAGTTGCGTCATTTGCAGTCGGGTTCCGTCATAACGGGGTAAAGTCAGGAAAGATCAGGACCCGGCATATATAACTCATGGCGTCATAAACAGTGAGGACTAGTCTGGTTGGTCAAGTCAGGATAAGTCAGTTGGCGTGGCAAGAAGTCATGTATTGTCACAATCCGTCGTCTTGTATTGGGCTGAAAAGGCCAGGAAATCGCCAAGGGTGGAACGAGACCATGGATGTTCCTAGAGCATTTGGCGGTCCCGATCACATTTCGTCAGTTTTGGTCGGATTAAAAATTCGTGCTGCCTAATTCGTGTTTTGACGTTTTGCACCGTGCAAATCGAGTCGTTGCACAGCTCAAATTTCAAGTCTAGTAGGAGCTCTATAGAAATCGGGCTCGACTATGAATTACCCTACTCCTAAATGAACCGCGACAATCAGTCTGCTCGAGAGTCGTTTTGGTTCAGGCCAGCTATTTTTCGTCAATCAGATGCGCCCCCTACCCCTTACGATCCTTGCACCAGAAGACCTACTTCTCAACCACAATTCCGGCGGAAATGGATTGTGATTCGCTAAAAATTGGGCAGGCTTTTCGTTCGGAAACCAGGGATTCGAGAAGAAAGCGACGAGGCCGTCATGGACGCGGTGTCCAGCTTCTTAACGACGCATGGGAGATCAAGATGTGGAGACTTTTAGAAACGCGCTAGGCACTGACGCGAGAGATCCCTTTCAAGTCTTCTGCCACGTCTTTCCTGAGCTGTTAGCACCCGCTCACGATTTTGGTTTGTTGTGGGAAGGGACCCGCGAGCTCACGGCGACAACGGACACCGCAGACGCCCCCACGCGCGTGACCAGCGCACTGATGGCAACGAACCGGTCGAAGCTCGCGCAGGCGTTTGAACGAGAGGCGAACACATTCCTTGTGGAGTGTGGCGTGCACAAGAAACTCCAACTCGACTTCAGCGACTGCAACGACGCATTCAGCGCTGTGGTTGAATTTACCCGAGCGCTGGATAGAGTGTTCGGAAGCAAGAAGTTTGACGCAAAACTGCTTGTTCAGCGGTTCCGAGCGGCCGAGAAAGATCTGGAGAAGAAGGAGCAGGCTGAGCCGCCCCCTGGCTTGGAGGACGCGTTCCAGTCGGAATACATTGGCCAATTGCACTTGGATCTATACGACTACCTGAGTCGATGCTGGGTCGAAGTCAAGAAAACGGGTACGGTGTACCGGTACCCGTACTTTGCGATCGTGCAGAGCTCGGGTTTCGGCAAGACGCGACTGCTGCGCGAGCTCGCGGTGCATTTCAATGCCAGCCGAGCGGTCGCCAGTGAAGGACTCCATCGCCTGGTGTACGTGAATGTGCGTGACGTGGACGGGTCGACGGGTTTCCCGCCGAGAACGAAGGCGCTGGCGAGCCACCTCTTCCCTGGAAACGAGACGAACAAAAGTGACGGCGAACTCGTCGAAGAACTGGCCAATCGAATGGTCCGACTGTTCCAGTTTGTCATGCAGCCCCACGTGGCAAGCTCATCGAGTGGCGAGAAAGGCGAGCAGCCACGAGCCATGCACGATTTGTTGATGGATCTGTTCTCGGGAAAAGACTCGCAGTTCACCGAAGCACTTAAAGCGATGGATGCATCGACACTCGCGCCCGCGTCTTCGACAGCATCCCCGAAAGAGCGTCGACTGCTGGTACTTGCGGTGGATGAAGCGAGGACGCTGCTTCCGAAGTCGAACGATTATGACATTGGCTCGTTCCGCAGATTGCGGCGCGCGTTGGGGGCGGCGAACGCGAAGATCAAAGGCTTGTCGTCGTCGTACGGTGTTGAATCGGGGATCATTGGGATCGTCGTGGACACGAACTCGAAGATTTCCAACTTTGTCCCATCCGCTGTTATGGACCCCTCACAGCGGGTCCCAAAAAGAAATCTACGACTCTTTCCGCCGTTCGTGTTGACCCAGACGATGGATGTGCTGCACCCGACAACGATCGAGGACGGCAAGAGAG